>JAZHYW010057911.1:0-22304 GCA_037355805.1 Ixodes ricinus
CATTTAGAGGGGCAATTTTCGCTAAATTTAGAGGAAAATTTAGCGTGAAAATTTAACGGGAGAAGGACAGAAGGAGGAGGAGGGGAGGAGGAAAGAGAGGGTATGGAGGAGGAGGAGAGGGAGGTATGCCCCTCCTCTCCTCCGTACTCTCCCTCCTCCTCCTCAAAAGCTGTGCTCTAATTTCGCCTTACAGAGATTTGTAAACGTCTTTCATTTCAGAGCGCAGCTCTTATGCGCCCGTTTCCGGGTTAAGCGGCGTCCGCGTCGGCGTAACCGCGCACTTTGCATTATGGGACGTCTCCCCACTTAAGTTAGCAAGAACATTTTTCCGATAAATTGTAGTGAGAATTGACGCCACATGACCTTAACACCAATTCAGTTCCCCGTAAATTTAGCGGAAATTGACGTCGCGACTTTGTGTCACGTCACCCATAAAGAAATTCAGCTGCATGAGGTTAGGAGGGAAAGGAGGAGGAAAAAAGAGGAGAAGGACCAGGAAGGAGGCGAGGGAGAGGAAGAGGGAGGCTACGGAGGAGGAGGAGGGGAATACCCTTCCCTCCGTACCTTCCCATCCATACCCTCCCCTCCTCCTCCTCAAGAGCTGCGCTCTAGTTTCGCATTACAGGGATTTGTAAACGTCTTTCATTTTTTATCTCGTTCCTTTTTTATTCATGCTCTCTCTGTCGTCTCCGATGCGTTGGCACGTATTGGCGTGAGGCGACCATGCGGAACAGCACTTCCGAATGTTCCACAGCCGTGCTTTCCCGCTGGGACATCGATGCCGAGGTACGTCCGCGGCTTCCCACGACTGTGGCAATCATCCTACGCGCTCGCTTCAGTGGGAATTCTCTTTGCGATGTTTACGCCAATCCAGCTTCCCAACATACACATATTGCTGATCGAGTCTGCAGTCTACCGGATTCTAGCGTGTTACACGTGCTTGCTGGTTGCTCCTGCAAACTCCCTCGCCATGAAAATCTCACTGGGACACTTCAGCTCAAGCGTCGTTGTCTATAGATAGGCGGAAAAGCATCCACCAAATTCCTTATTTGCAACATCTGTGACCTAAAGATGGACAAATGTCTGTGATGTTATTCTACGAGGTGACGATCACAGAACGTTTGGAGCATACCCGCTCTAAATTATGAACTGAAGATGCGTAGCACAGCGTGAGACGCCAGGAAGTTTCAATGAAAACAAGGCTTGCGTTTAAAATTATACGGGGCTGCATGTACAGTATCGAACAGTTAGTTTCCGCATCGAGCACGAAATGCACCCAGCAGCGAAGGTACGAACCCATACTCGCTGTCACCTCAAGAAAAAAAAAGTTTTTCGCATTCTTTATGCACCGCGTGAAGTAGTTCATATGATATTTGGTTGTCGCAGAAAGAAGCGATGTTTCTGGTGTTTGAAACGGGTACGTATTGAAAAGATAACATACATTTAATCTCAAGTGCATCGGCATCTATCTTAATTTTCTACATTAAGGAGTACATTAGTAATGCCCAGTTTTGTTCCTATCTCAAATGCTCTACACAGGACACTATTTCAATTAGTTTTGGTATATATAATTGCAGGTGAAGAGAAAGGAAGGATTAGAAATAGAGAAAAAGCATACAGAACGCTGGTGTGTATCTCTCTCTAATCCTTCCTTAATGTTAAATTGACACTATATACAGCAATGAACCAACTTGCTCAGATTCAAGCCGTCACTACTTTTGGTAGTAATTTGGTAACTTGCAAATACAATAGATTAAACGTATTTGATACTTTATCTTAATTACAATTTCTCAGTATCTTGTAGTCATTATTTGAATTACATTGTTTTTTGTTAAAAAATAATTGTTGCAGGAATAATTTACCGGAATAGGAACCGGCACATCCCAGCTCCAAGTTAAACCGATTGCAAACTTGAAGAGGAAACGATGATGAACACAAAAGAGCAACTAAGCGAGAATCAAAAATGCAGAATCAAAATGTTAACAGAGAAACAAACAGAAGGGAAACAAGAAGTAAACACAGGAAAAAAAACATTTCCTGAGTTTTTTTTGTGTGTGTTTTCCCCATTACTGCAACAGTGTCGTTTTCTTTCGACAGTCTGACACTAAGGGGAACAATCTGTGGAGAACGGTCATAATTCAACACTGACTCATGAGAACAAAGTTTACAACAAAGCAGAAAACAAGCTACGAGCAGGATGGGCTCTTAAATGCAAGCAAAAGGTTGTTCCAAAGCTGTGCCCCCTTCTGAACGTACTTTTATAGCTTCGTATCGGGGGAAAATATAAAAGAAGGACAACTGCTTCTATATGTCCGTTTGTGCCTCTCTTTTTTGTATTCAGTCATGCCATGCCAGTGCATCGGTAAACATCACGAGGGAGACGCGGCCAGTGCTGTGTTATTAACAGTTTTTACGAGGGTATTTAAAATTTATTTGATGTGAACTCCGGATATAGTTACTAAGATGGTAAGTAAAACGATGCGTTCAAGATGCGCATTGTAAAACCAGTACAAAATGAAATTTTCCGCGTCTGAAAAATATTGATCGAACGTACATTTATAATCTTGTAAGCTGGACCAGAGATGCTACTCCTTTGTACTGGGACTTCATAGAATAACACTGCGTTTTTGTTGCTACTGTTGATTGCAAATATATCATTCTGGTGTCACTGAAGTCAATACAAAAATCGCGCAACGCAGAAGTATCTTTCAGGGTAACTGAACTACATTTCTAAGTATTTGTGCTCTACTCTTGGTACTCTGCAGTAATTGTAACTTGAGGAGTACTTTAAATATATTATAAATCAGGTATGTAGTAACTCATATTAAATACTTTCGTCTAGAATCATCTCAAACACGGGCTACTAATGCTCCGCGAGTAGCCGGACATTTTGACTACGGTTCGGTGAAAGCGAGAATAGAAGTTTGACCCCTTTCGTTTCCTCCGTAGCAGTTTTGAGGAATTTTAGTCTTTTATCATTCTAGTCATTTCAACTCCTAAGAATTACACTGGGCCCATTCCCGCTCCTGGAATGGCTCAATTGTTAAATTCCATTCCTCTAATCCCTAAGCGTGGTAAATTATTTATGACAACTAGATTTCATTGCGGGAAAAAGCAGCACAAATCTTACGTTATCAAACGCATAGACATCTCAAAAGATATGTAAATCTTGTCCCCAAAGCGTTGATTCTGCAGAGCCAAGGGGTAGTCGTACAACGGCCTCGGTGGCACTTGGTGCTGCAGATACCGATCGCGCAATGAAGCGTAAAACGGTACTGTAGAGGTAATCGCAATTTTGCACATCGCCGAGGTTTTTCTTTTTTGTTTTAAGATTTTATTTACATATTCAGGTACGTGCTGAAGTAATGAGTAGATTCGGGCCAGTTGGTTCATTGCAAACCAAAAACAGCGTCCTCCGTCTGTGTCCTTGTGTTTTTTCGGCGCTGTTTTCCGTTCACGTGCTGAAGCTTTAGTTTCTCCAACACGGGCGGGGTTGTGTCGTTCTCACGGCGGGTCATTGCCCGCAAGTCTTCCCTTAAGCTAAGGGCCGTTGCAACATGACACACAAACCAATACAGCAAGCAGCAGAGCCCCTAAGTGCACTTATCAAGGGGCAGGACATTTCGTAAACTAGACGAAGTGCCGCGTGTGACGGAATCTCGGGCCCCGGCCATGTCAGCGGAGACCGCGGATCATGTTCCATTGGTTGTGGGGGCTGGCGGAGGGGGGGGGGGGGTGGTCCCGAGCGCGACAGAGGTTTTCGTGCAGACGTAAACGCAGCACTCGGTGAACCCCCGGGGAGGTCTCCGTATTCTTGAAATACGGTGTGATCTTTCGCTGAGCTTGTGTTCGAGAGGCGCAGATCTGTTGTGTCCGGCATGTTCTTTGTTTATCTATTGGTTTTGACGTACCGAATGCTCACACTCTGCTGTGAAGGGACGGTTTTCCCCGTGATACACGTTCTGGTGATTCTCGCTGGAATAATCGGAGTCAATTATTTTATCCGACCATAAACAAACCAGGGCTCGTGTCGCAATGTTTAGGCTCAACATGATTAAATTCAGCGAACAACGTTAGGAAACGTTTGAAGAAAACAGAAGACAGGAAAGACGCTGAAACTCACAACTCAATATATCTTCCAAAGAGAAGAAAGAATATGACACAGAATATACAGGCACGTGTTAATGGTTAGCAAACTAGCGCGAGGCGATAGCTTTAGACCTTTGACGCTTCAAAACGTATATTTCTTTTGTGATAAAGCCACTCATGGCTGACTCACGCAGCGCTCTTCCAAATCCTGTACAATAAACGCCTCATAAATTTCTCTGGTAAGATTTTCTTATATCTACTCATGGTGCGTTTATTATACAGGGTTTGCGGAAGCGCTACGTGAGTCAGCCATCAATGGCTTTATCACACACACACAAAAAATATCCTTCTTAAAGCGTTAAAGGTCTAAAGCTATCGCCTCGCATCCCGAAGTTCGCCTAGCCATTAGCACGTGCCTGTATATTTTGGTTCATTTTCTTTCTTACTCTCTTTGGAAGATATATTGAGTTGCGAGTTTCTGCGTCTTTCCTGTCTTTTGCTTTCTTCTGCAGTTTCGTAACGCCTCTAACGTTTCCTGAGAGCTTAGGAGGACCGAGAAATATAATACTCGAGAGTAGATACGAATTATGGAACACGATCAAGAAACTATTATGTTACATATCTCTTTATTCAACTTCCTGCAATTTGCAGAAAATCTAGTTGTTACGTACAGTAAAAAAAAAAAATACTGAAATGCTGTCAAAGCGAGGTCGATTTAAATTTCGAAGTGTGCCCTTATACAGTCATGTCTCGTTAATATGAACCCCGTTACTATGGATAGCCCGCTATATGGACACCAGTTTCAGGGGCAAACCGGAAAAATACATGCATTTTTGTCTCGTTAATATAGACGACTCAGATTATGGACGATTTTCGGGGGGAACGGAGGCGTCCATATTAACGAGACATCACTGTATTTATCCATGATCTTGCCCTGTCGCTCATGTCAAGCAATTTTTTAGCGCTTCTTTGCTAATGTACTGATTCATGGCCGGTGCTTGCGCAGGTTTTGCTGTAATGACTTCGCTGTTGAAAATTCAATCTCGAATATTTTCTTGCTGCTTTTGCGTTTCATTATCTGCTTAGTATATGGCTGATTCACGACCAATGTCTACGGTATTTTTTTTACATCAATATTTATCTTCGTGATTCTTTTCGCTCAGATAGAAATTTTTAGTGTTTATTTATTTATTTATTTATTCTTATTTTCAGTGACCCACCAACAGCTTAACGCCTCCCTAGTGGTGCACTTATCAATGACTCAATAAGTAGAAAAATGTTAAACAGGATAAAAGCAAAACGTTAGGAAAAAACAATAGCCTCAACACACTTTCGAAATTTACGCTTTTCATCAAAAATATCAAGACTAGCATTCCCACAAATCTGTTCTAAATGGTTATAAGTCAGTTGCAGGCGTGTCATGGGTGCAGCATGGTAAAAGTCGGTAGGGTAAAACAAAGTATGAAGTCTACAAGACTTACGAGGAACGTGCAAGTAGATGTGACTGAGTAGCTCTGGGGAATCAATTATACCATTTACAATCTTATACAAATATGTCAGTTCACGAATTGTTCTCCTGTTGTGTAACGAGTCTAACTTCACGAGTTCACAAATCCTCTCATAACTATAGAAATAATTCGGTTGAAAATAACGATCAAACAAAACACGAACGAATCTGCTTTGAACACTCTCAATTACACCTGAATTTGTCACTCCAATACAGTTCCAGACAACTGAGGCATATTCAACACGACTACGCACCAGTGAAGAAAACAAGCGTGAAATACAAAGTGGTTTAGAAAACCGCGTGTCACTCGTGTAATGGCTCCCAGCACTCTAAAGGAAAGCATTTGTAATTGTAGCCACGTGATGATTGAAATTAATTGCAGGATCCATAAAAATGCCTAGATCACGGATGACCTCAACGCGAGTAATATTGGTGGAATCTAATACGTAGGGAAAACTCAGAATTTCACGCTTCCTAGAAAAGGACATAAATTTCGTCTTTGACTCATTTAAGAGTAGGTCATTTGAAAAACACCACGCCGAAATAGAATCTATATCACGCTGAAGACATTCACAATCGTCAATCCTTTTAACCGCTGTAAACAACTTAATATCATCAGCAAATAACAAAAACCGCGTGTGTTTAATAGAAGAAGCTAGATCATTTACAAAAATTAAAAACAGCAAAGGACCGAGGTTACTACCTTGAGGAACCCCAGAAGTAGATAAAAAGGAGCAGATAATCGGCCTGATACTCGCACAAAGTTTAGCCGATGAGATAGGTAACTATCGAGGAGACGACAGTATTTAAAGGGACAGGCCGTAACTACAGAGTTTACTCTACAGTAGTCGATGATTAACTTTGTCAAAAGCTTTGCTCATATCAAAGTAGACATACATCCGCTTGTCCTCCGCTATGGACAGATGATACAATCTGATGTAGGAAGGAACACAGGTTTGTTTCTGTGGAGCGGCCTTTCATGAAACCATGTTGCTCAGGAATAATCTTCCGACAAAAATATGCATAAAGGCGGGTGTGCAAAACAATTTCATAAACTTTAGACAAACTGCAAAGGAGGGAGACTGGCCTATAGTTGTTAACCATGGATCGATCACCCGATTTATGTAATGGAACAACAACAGAGCGCTTCCAAGCGGTAGGAAATGTTTCAGATGCAAGTGATAAGTTAAATATATGAACCAAAACTGGACAAAGTTTTGTCCAGTTTCGTTTTTGATTTTCGCTACTGTTGCATGTAATGTTTCTTCCTTTACGCGGGGCAAATGTAACATATACTATTGTATAACGACGTAAAGTTCAATCTGCAAAGTATTAATGATTGTTAGGCCACAGCATAACACACCATGGGTTCTTGCAATTTAGTTTTTGTTTTATTATTGTTTCCCTTTTTTCTGTAGCAAAGCCTTGGTGGGGAGGGAGCACTTTTACAATTGGACTGCCCATTCTCACAAACAAGGATCATATGTGCTTAAGTGAGACGGATTTCAAAAGTGTATTTTAGAAGAAAACTGAAATAAACTATTCCATTATATTCTATTCTATCCTATCGTTCGCTGATTTTATTCATGTTGAACCCGTACCAACTAGCCCTGCTCACCACCCTTCTATACTCAATGTTTAGGTTCTAGCCATTGGACCTGTCATTGGTAGATTATATTTTGGCCTCCTGGCGATGGTGGTTTTGCCCGCCCGAGCGGTCGAGAGTACGTCGGAGCTTGTACCCAATGGGATGCTAACTAGACCCTGATTGGATGAGACAGGTTTCGGCGCACTGTCATAACCCCCAACATGACGGAAAGAAGTGAGAGGCACATTCAATAGTCATCACCCCACCCCACTCACCCTTTCCCTCACCCTCATTTAACAATTGTCGTACCACTCCACTCCGCCCCACCCCACTTTCCCTTTCTCTAACTACTTAATTACCCATCGTCACCCCAACTCACTACCCTCTTCCCCAGCCTTCACACGATGTAGAGGCCACCAAGCCAGGCGTGTAAATCAAATGAGGTACGTTTGAAAAAAAAAGGAAGACGCTTACAAATTCCTGTAACGCGAAATTAGAGCGCAGCTCTTGAGGAGGAGTAGGGGAAAGTACGAAGAGTAGGGTGTGCGCCTCTCTTCTTCCTCCTTTCGTCCTCCTCCTACTATACTCCTTCTCATCTTCTCCCTTCCTCAACTCAAGTCACATACGTTCCTCTGACATGCAGTGGCGGCCCTGAATGACAGAGAAACGTGATACAATATAGCACTTTTGGCTCTGCGGGTGCCTGTGGAGTGAATAGGACCGCATCGGGAAAAGACGGGAGGGTGCGTATTTTCGGCACCAATTTAACGTCCAGGGGGTGCGGCCAATGACGTCACGGACTTCAGAACTACATTTGGTGTTCTTTGACATAAACACGTTTTATTTTGGATGCCGCCGACTGGATTTTGAAACGTCGGTCAGTCGGCGAGTGTGTGCGCGTGGTCGAGTGCTCGGCGGCTCGGCGGTGTACTCGCTGGTGTCAGTCGACGTGCCGCTTGTGCTCTGCAGTGCTTTCTAATTTCGTTCGCCCGGTGCCGTCGGTCTCTCCTGTTGCAAAAGAAGATTCGCAGTGACTACAGTACCGTCCGACGGCACTTTTGCAGACCGTTCAAGTGCCGTCCGACGGTATCCAACGTCGGTATTCCGCGTTAAGCGCCGTCCGAAAGTATCGCATAAAACGAATTGTCAAAACGAGATTTCCGTAGCTCAGCGCAGCTTAGCGGTTAAGATGTCTGCCTCATACGCAAGCGGTCGTGGGTTCGATCCGCAGTGGCCTAACTAAAAGCGTGCGTTTCTCGTTGTCCTGGGTGATGGAGCTTTGAAGGCGATGGAACCGCCCCCGACAACGTCGACCTCGACAACTTTCTATAAGCCGCCGCTGCTGTCATTGCAACGGAGGAAATGACCAACGAGGCGATAGCTAGCGATGTTCGTGGGAACTCTGAAGACGGGGACGACATCGAGCCTCATGAGCAAGACACCTGCGATGTGCCCAGTAACCGCGAAGTCGTGGACGCAATCGATGTCTTGAGGCGGTTAGCGAGCACACAGCAAGACGAAGACGCGATGCAGGCCGTCTGGCTATGCGAGCGTCGCGTGATGCCAATATAATGCCAACAGTGGCCCAGATAAAGGTGACGGACTACTTTCAACTGAAATAAAGGCGTCCTCGGTGAGTTTTATGCACCCGAGAAACATTTGTGGAAACTTTCTTTAACGTTAGCCCCGAATTTCTATGTGGCGAAATTTCAATGTAACGAAGTAAATCTCGGAATTTTACCGACTTCGTTACATCGAGGTTTGACTGTATTTACGACATTTATTTTTTACGATTAACACTAAAAAAAGAATGTTGTCGACGACGGTGCTAAAAGCGCGAGCTAGTTGCTTTGTATCACGCGGCACGAGCTCCTGCAACGGGTGCCGTCATGCCAGTCAAGGCTACTCGCTCGCCGCTTGCACGGCCTTCGCAACTATTCTATGCAAGGGTGATAATCCGTCGTATTACACACAAGTACAGCTCCAGAAAAATGCGTACAAAATTACTGCGACTAGGCTCTGTCGCCTGCGATACACGTAATCTTCATTTGCTACAGGAGTGACGGACGGCACTCGGGCTAAGTTTGAAAATGGAGAACGCTTATTTTGATGTACCTGAGAACGCGACGAGTACAGGCGGCAACGTCGACAACACGCACCAGCGCGGACACACTGCCGAGCCGCCGAGCGCCCGGCCACACACACGCCGAGCGACCTACATTTCAAAATGCCGTCAGCGGCATCCAAAGAAAACGTGTTGTTGACGTCAAAATAACCAACACGTCAAAATAAAGCTGTTATCTCGACATCCGTGGCGTCACTGGCCACGCCCACCTGGACATCAAATCGGTGCCGAAAATACGCAGCCGAAAAAGACGGGCGGCGTGACTTTGGCTATGCCGGATAGCATATCCGGCTGGGACATACGAAGTCCACACAAGAAGTCCACACAATGCCCACACCGGCAGGGACAAAGTTGGACACAAGAAAGAAGGAAAGGAAGAAGGAATATGTCCGGTGCTTTACTCACGTATGCTCACGACAGTTGCTTTGTAGAACCTCACGGAGTCACGTATGTCATCTTGTCCGTTTACAACGTTTCAGTTTGGCTGCTTTACTAAAGGCGCCACTTTCATTCTCCAATGAGCACGAGCTTGTCAGACGAACAAACCGCCAGTCACTTTGAGTGTAATGATGCTGTTTCAAGAGCGACTCTGACCGTGCTTTATGGATGTTCCGGCAAGTCGTCAGCATTAGCTGAAGATAGGCACAGCTGACCTAATAACCGACACAATTCCATTCCCTCTCCATTTCGTTCAGAATGCATCTAATTCCAATCCCATTTCACTCATCCCAACGCTGCCGCTATTTCATTTCGACTCTTCTCCGGGGAAGCGGAAGTGCGGCATGATCACTGTCGTATTCGAGATAAGATTTATTGAACTGCGTAGGTTTTATTCTTGCATAGCAATACAGGTAGATGTGTGCCGTGCCGTGTCTGATCGCGATCGGGTGGAGAGAGGGTCCGCGCGCGGAAGCGCGGGCACGAGTCCAGGGTCACCCGGAGGCGGTGGCGATGATGATGACGGCGGTGGCGATGATGATGATCTCCCCACAATTCCCCACTTTGGAGGAATAACACTCGCACTTCCCGAAAGCGATCAGGTGGACGGCTTATACGTCCACTCTTTGTGAGGGTAGGTGCCACATCCGGTTGCAGGTGTCCTCTTGTTCGCCGTGGAGTGCCGGTCGTCGTCTGCACCACGTAGGAACGAGGTTGAGGCGCTGGCCCTAGAATGTGGCCGTAAGACGCTGCTCCCGTCAGAAGAGTAGTTAGCCGGGCGAGTTGGTAAACGTTGAACATGGGTAAAAATCACGCACAAAAAGACAGGACAAACGAGGAAGGAACACAGAACACAGCGCGCCTGTCTGTGTTCTGTGTTCCTTCCTGCTTTTCCTCGTCTTTTTGTACGCGATTTTTAACAATGCTCCCGTCAGAATTCGTGACCGCAGTTCCAGGTGGAAGGGTGCTCGAGCTCACGTGTTCTGCGGCGCTCGTCTTAGTGCTGGCGCATCTTCTCCTTGTATAAGGCATTTCTGGAGCGAAAGTCATTGGTGTCCCAGTGAGGTTGGAGAGATTCTCGTTTTACTGTAAATTAAAGTTGTTGTTGTGTTGATCCTCCCGGTGGTGTGGGAGGCAGGTTCCACTCCGATAGGCTGGAGCGTGGTGGCACGAACGTCGCATGAGTGACGGGTCGACTCACTGCTTGAATATAACTATGTGCATTTATTTACACCCTAGTTACAAGTCCCAGCTTGGGAAACCATCCTGACTCGTCTCGAGTCTCGACCCCCGTCCCCAATTTCTCTCAATCAAATCCAAAGTCCGAATCCCCCAAAATCCTCTCCGCACTCTCTTTTGTACGCCCGTAGGGGCCTCCTTTCCCCTCAGGAACCGACCAATCTCTTCAAATTCCACCACTCACACGTGGTACACTGTTCTCCAATGGTCGGCGAGCTGTCATTCTGGCGCTTCAACCGCCAAACCCAAATTCCTTGTAGAGTCGTTCTCTGCAATTTTTCCAGACTGGCTGGCGCCAACAGCTAAATTATTACTCCGGGCAAAAGGCGACAATTTGACACTAAGCGGCGAAACCCTCTATATACAGGCACACTCGGTTAAACGCCACAAGCATCTCCAAGCGCGTGCCGACCCAGGGGTCTGTCCGAGCAGACCCCCGAAACCCGAGACGTTTTTTTAACGACCGCGGGGAGCCGCTCCCGCATTGCGGCCGCACTGGCCCCGCGCATGCTCCCTCCAAAACGTCGACACGCACATAGAAAGCTAAAAAAAAACAATGCCAGACGCAACTCTGGAAGACAACGTTCCTAACAAGAAGAAAACACCTTAATTATTAAGCATGATTTCTATATACTTAACTCTGGAACGTTTGCGCGCAGTCTTCGTCACATGAATAGTTCCACTTGCGCGTAACCTTCGATTCCCGGAGTCGCACGGTTGGTCAGCAGTGCCTTGTGGATGTCTGTCGATTTCCCAAGGAGTTGCTTAGCCGTTTGGGATGTCCTCCTCGGCCTCCCCGTTGCTCTGTGGGTAGTACGGGCTTGACGTTGATTGGGTCACTCACCATTCCTTCATAAACACTGCGAATCCGCGTGAGGCGAATTGCGGTCCATTGTCTGTTCGGAGAAATTTTCGGTGCTCCATATCGTGAAAACATTGGGTTGAGGACGGCGATGATGTCCCTGGTCGTCGTCCGCCTCAGATGTTCCAGCTCGAAGAACCTTAAATAGTAATCGACAGCAATCAAGTAGCTTATTTATTTCTTTAATTCATATACCCTCAGGGCCAAAGGCATTAGAGACGGAAGTAGGCATAATGTATAAGTATAAATATAAAAAGAAATGCAGTGATTATTATTACAGTAAATTGACTCCTAGTTATACAATATTAGCTATGGCGTTCTTGAACTGCTGATGATCCTTGATTGTTGCTGTTGGGGTGGGAAGGCCATTCCACTCCACTGATGTGAGAGGAAAGAATGACTGAAAAAAATATTAGTTACTGCCTTCGAGGACGAAAAGGTCCATGCCGACGACTTCCCATGGGCAGTTTGGCAGCGGAGTCGCCAAAAACGGAGGTTGACCTGGTTTCCGGTGTTCTTGATAAACGGGCCACTTTCGGACGAAGCTGTCGATGTGGAGCCTCAAAGCCTGGCCACCAGACTGACTCTCGTGCTCTGGCGCGGCATTTGGACACACCCTGGTGACCTGTATGAAGCTTCTCTAGGATTTCGAAGCGTACGGCTTCCGGTATGACGAGTCCATTGCCCTTGAACAACAGTCCGTCTAGTACGGCTAGTTCGCCGGCGACTTCGTAGAATAGGCGGACTTCTTCAGGAAGCGTCATTTTATCCGGCCATGTCCGGAGGGTGTACTCGATTACCATCTTCGTTACCGGGGCTGCCTGTAGCCCGTTCTTAATGCGATCGAGCATTTCTTGGGAGGCTGGACGCTGCTCCAGCGTGAGGAGCTCGTACTCTCTGGTATTGAGTTCCCTTGTACGAGAGGTTGTGTCGGGTAACGGCTTGCGTGAGAGCACGTCGGCTCTGTACATCGTTTTTCTCGGAACGGGTCCTATGGTGTAGTCGTACGGGAACAGGCGCATTCGGATTCGCTGCAGTCGTGGGCTCAGCTCGTCGAGTCGCTTTGTTGTCGCGAGGGGAACCAGTGGTTTATGGTCCGTCTCAATGTGAAACTGCAGTCCTAAGATGTACATGCGGAAGTGATCACACGCCCATGTGATCGCGAGCGCTTCTTTCTTGATTTGAGCGGTAGTGTTGCTCCGTCTCAGTGAGAGAGCGCGATGCATAGGCAATGGGCAGCCGCTTGCCGTCGGTCCCTTGTTGCAAGACCGCACCAATTCGCGTAAGATGATGCGTCCGCTGAGACTATGAGAGGCTTCTTCGGATCGTAGTGCGTCAGAACTGGCGCTTTGGCTAGAGCTTCCTTCACTGTTTCAAAGCTTCGCTGCGGGTCGGGTCCCCAGAGCCACGCAGCGTCGGCGCAGGAGGAGATCCCGCATTAGCTTCGATGTGTGTGCTAAATTACAAATAGCGCTAAGACAAGGACAGACGAAGAAGTGGACAGGACAGGCGCTAACTCACAACTGACGGTTTTATATACAACGAGAAAGAAGAAGGTGAAGGAAGTGGCTGGTGTTGAAAAAAGGAAGAATATAATTCTATTTCTAGCCGGGGCGTTCTAAGAAAGGAGCTTGTTAGACTAATATGACTAAAACACAGTTGACCAAAACAAAAATATTAAAAATTAAACAAAGGTAATGAATTTGAACTATATACGATATTATTTTTGAAGGGATAGAAAATAACCTCTAGACCGTGAAAGACGAAAATAAGAATGAAAAAAAATAAGTGATCGCTCATAGGCCGCCGATCAGTGCCTCGTACAGCCTATAATCCGTTTTACACCCAACAGGCACCACAGCCAAAGCTATACCGGCGCGAGCGCGAGGACCCACCCGGTGCCCCACCTCACGCGCTCTCGTGCAAACGTAATTCCGAAGATTGTCATGTATAATGGTTCAAGTACTGAACCTCTTTCTCAGTCAACGCCAAAGATGGTGTGGAGACGCATTTTTCTCCATTGGCTTGTATGGTCTGTGCTTCAAAGATTTCTCTGTTCCTCTTGTCTTTGAAACGTCTGATCACTTTTGTGTTCGAAAGCAAAGGTGTGCAGGAGCAATCTCGCACATGCATTGTTAAATGTCCAGAAGGTGTTGACTTCAAAGTGAGAGCATGTTCTCTCAGTCGTGTATTTATGCAGCGTCCACTCTGTCCTATATACACTTTCCCACATGTGAAAGGTGATTTTATACACCACTCCGCTGTTGCAGTTGACATACCGGTGCTCGTGGTTTATTGCGCATTCATGATGTTGTTGCTTGATATTGTTGATTTTTGGGCACATTCGTTTTAATTTATCCGCTGCCGATATTACCACTTGAACATCAAACGTAGATGCTATCTTCTTTTATGTTGTGGGATATCTTGGGGATGTAAGGCACCACAGCCGGACGGCGTCTCTTCTCTTTGATTTTTTCTCTTCTTTTTGTTCTTGGTCAATAACATTTTGGCGATGTCAGTCAGAACTGGAACTGGGTAACCCGAAGCTTTCAAACGAGTCACTTGTGATTCGAAGCTTCATTTTGCTCTGTGCTCACATGATTTCTTTAACGCCATACTTAAACAATTAGACACTATGCCTCGCTTAACAAGTTTGGAATGGGGTGAGTCATAGCGCAATAGCCGTTTTATAGAACGGGGGTGGTACATCCGGCAGGTCTGGTTCTTGTTGAATGTAATATGCAGGTCTAAAAATTGTGGGATGCCGTCCGTTGGTACCTCAATGGTAAAGTTGAGCTGTTCAGCTTGTTCCAGAAATGTGGCACGTACACTGTCGGTAGGATGACTGTCACATTCATCAGGACGAAAAGCGAGGAGGACCAGGTAATCGTCGACATATTGAAAGATGCGCGAGACTTGGTTGGTTGATATAGTCTTAGCGATAGCCTGATCACAATGTGATAGATAAATGTCGCATAAAACAGGTGCAACGCAGCAACATATGCAGATTCCTCTCTTTTGTAAGTAGAAATTTCCATTGAAAGAGACTGCAGTGGAACACAGGTAGAATCTCAAGAGTTCTAAAAATGCCTCTACTGATGTTCTGCAGTTGTTCTTAAAATTAACCCTCCCGTTGGCATCAATGCAATAGCTTACTGCCGCATACAGTTTATCATGGGGAATTGAATAAAACAAATCTTCCACGTCCAACGAAAACCCAAATCTCACTCTCGTGGGATTTTCTTTTAAATGCTTGATAACCTCTTCAGAGTTGGGAATAAGAAAAGGACCATTCCGCTTGAGGATAGACAGATGGCGCAGAAGAAATCTTCTGCGCCATCTGTCCTTCAAAAACACTTCAAAATATTATCGGATATAGTTCAAATTCATTACCTTTGTTTACTTTTTAATATTTTCGTTCTGGTCTACTGTGCTTTAGTTTTCTCTAGTCTAACAACCTTCTTAGAGCGCCCCAGCTAGAAATATAGCTATTTCTTCTTTTTCAACACCAGCCACTTCCTTCACCTTCTTATTTATTGTTGTATATAAAACCGTCAGTTGTGAGTTAGCGCCTGTCCTGTCCACTTCTTCGTCTGTCCTTGTTTTAGCTCTATTTGTTATTTAGCATGTATAACCAACTAGCCCGCCAGAATATTTTGATTCATTGTGTGGGCCAGGTGTGGCAAAAACTTCGCAAGGTGGTTTGCATCCCCAAGAACGATCTCAGTTCTTTCACATCTGAGGGTGGTGGGATCTGTGTGATCGCATCGACTTTCTCAGTATCAGGCTTCATACCTTCGCCGGAAACGATCTCAGTTCTTTCACATCTGAGGGTGGTGTGATCTGTGTGATCGCATCGACTTTCTCAGTATCAGGCTTCATACCTTCAGCCGGAAACTTTAACTATGTTTGCGCCGTGCTCAGCCCGTGTTTTCCCCGAGACGATTATATCGTCTTGCAGGCAAGCTTGGCCTTCCACTCTCTGAAGTACTCTCTGCATTTCGCCCTGAAAAAACTCTGGTGCGGTCGAGATCCCGAAGGGAAGGCGAAGAAACTTGAAGCGTCCGAAAGGCGTCAGAAATGTCGTGTATTTCTGCGATTCCTCTGCCAGCGGTGCTAGCCAGTATCCAGCTAGAGTGTCGAGTTTGCCGAGACTGTGCCACCCGAGAGCTTCGCCAGACGCGTACCATCACTTTATCAATATAAAAATATTATAAAGGAACATTTACTCGCAGGGGAATAAAACCGAAAGCGTTTTTAGCAAAATGCTTAGGATGATAACTAGTAATTTTCATTTCACGTTATGTTGTTTTGTGATTTATTTGTTTTGTTTTGTATATATTTTTAGTTTGGAATGAAATTGTATCACTCCTAATTTGTTTCATGTTTTTGCTACCGTAGCTGCCAAAAGGGTGGCATGGCCCCATCAGGCATTCATGCCTTTAGGCATGTCACGTAAGACATCTCTGTACCGTTATGTCTTAGATAACGGCATAAACAACAAACAATAACTAGACATTCGCCTACGGTGGGCATAATTACCCGCTCTTGGGTGAGGTACTTGTTGAGCGTTGTGTAGTCTACGCAGATGCGCAGTTCAGCATTTGCTTTTTCTGCGACGACCATTGGAGCGCACCACTCTGTGGCCTCGGTGACGCGCTCTATAACTTGGATCTTTAGCATCTTGGAAATCTCATTCTTCACAGGTGGTAGCATCGCCAGTGGCACCCCCTTTGGGAACGCAAGAGCAAAGGGCTTCGCGTCTGGTCGAAGAACCACCATGTAGTCGGCGTTCACCTGTCCAAGCCCTGAAGTCAGCTGAGGGTACTTGGCAAGTAGTTCGGAGACGTCCTCTGTGCGGCTTGTCTCACCACTGACGTTGAGGAGCTTTAGGAGAACTCCGAGAGATCGGATGGCGGGGCCTTCCGAGGAGAGCTTCCTGTAGACCTTCAACTACGAAAACATCCTCTTGAACTTTATGACCGCCCCAATCCATAGAAGCTTAGAAGTGTCCAGTGGTCGAAAGCTTCTGATGACCAGAACCAAGACGGTCCTCTTTCTGCCTTCCGCAGAGGGCCCATCACTTCCCAATTGTAGTCGCGTGGCGCGATGGCAGTGACGTCGGCGCCCGTATTGACCTTGAATGTGATCGAGATGCCGTTCACTGACGGGGTGACTCTCCAAGCGTCTTAGCTGAAGTGTCTTTAAGTTCGCCTAGGTACACCTCTTCCACTTCCGTTGTGCGGCGAGCTGGGTGAGCTGCTGTAGAAGTACCTGGTCTCTCAGTGATGTTTCGAAGACAGGCAAACGGAAGCGTAGTGGCCTTGTTTTTCACACGACATACATAATTGACCGGATGCCGGACAGGTCGTCTTGGTGTGAACCGAAGGAGTGCCACGCCATCTGCATGGCTGGCGGACACCTTCGTTGCCTTTTTTGGACGAGCCGTCGGCGTTGTGTTCTTGCTCCAGTTTCTTTCTGCGTGCGGAGCTCAGTTCGCCTGACGGCGTGCGCCGTGTTGGCCTCGCGTACCTCGCATTTTTGTGTTGTTGCTTGGCTGCTTCGGAGTTTCGCGCGGAAGCCACCGCGGTCTCGCGGGTAGCGCGGAGTCGAGTTGCAGCTTCTTGCTGAGAGCCGTGCTGAGGAGGCCTACCACGAGTCAGTCCCGTACGAGCTCGTATTTCGAGGCGCCATATCGGCATCTCTCTGCCAACTTGAGGAGGTCGGTAACGAAAACTTTCGACTGCATCGTGACTTTATTGCTTTCGGCGGTTGAATGTAGCGCGTTCGTATATGATGTTTCGCCGTGGAATAAAATGCTTTTCAAAGGCATTCTTCAGGCAGTTGTAGTCGAGCTTTTGAGCGATCTCGTCGACTGAGCTTGAGAGAGGCTAGAACGTCCTCCGCCTCGCGTCCCATAGCGTAGCAGGGGGAGGCACTCACTTGATCGAATGACGTTTGAGCGAACGCCCACGTTTCACCGAATGACACTTTAGCGAATAGTCGGACGCCGCGAAGCGGCGTTTTCGGGTGGGCCAAATCGGTTCACATTTTTGTGATGAGCCGACGCAGACTGTCGCCGCGATAGCGGCGTAAGCGCAGCGCGACGGATGGGTTAACGCGCGCCCCCGTTATTCGCTAAAACGTCAATTCGCTCAAATGTTGCTGTTCGCTAAAATGTCATTCGCTCGTGTGATATGGACCCGCGTACAGGAGAGTATTACCTGAGCAGCGCAGTCTTGCTTGCTGAGTCCCGAGATGACCCGGTAGCGATCCCATCGCGTGCTCCAGGGCTGTCAGTTGTCTGGACGGCGGAAGTCGAGCTTCTCTGGGAGAGCGACACAAATGTTTTGAAGGCTGGCGTTGGAGCCGTTGCTTCTGGTTGCTGCTCACACTGGACCATGACATCAATTTGGATGCGTGGGGAACTGTAGCCGCTGAATTGTTACGCTAGCACCGCTGCCACCATGTCGTAGTAGACATAAGATTGATTGAACTGCGTAGGTTTATTCTAGCATAGCAATACAGGTAGGTGTGAGTCGTGCCGTGTCTGATCGCGATCTGGTGGAGAGAGGGTCCGCGCGCGGAAGCGGCGGGCACAGACCAGGGTCACCCGGCGGCGGTGGCGATAATTACGGAATAGATCCAACTCGGGAGGGGACACTCCGAAACACTGCTGAGTAGCACGTGCTATCCTCCGAAATTCGATTAATGTGACACGCCCGAGTATACTAGGGGACGTTCCCATACATTTTCAGTTTATATTTGCTTGCTGGTTCCCCAAACAGGGCTGTGTATTTTTTGTTTGCGTGTAAAGCAAGGTTCTTTGGGCTTTATTTTTATTTTGTTTTCAGAAATTAATAAGCATTGACGTCATGAAGAATGTTTTGTTTAAAGAACTTATGTATCGGTTTGTCCCTTCGTTCTTCTTGAGACGAGAATCCATGTCGTTGAATCTCCCGCTTTATGGTAAACACTGAGGTATATATATTAGTAATAAACTAATTGAGTAATAAACTATAGAAGAAAGCTCCAGTTCCAAGTAAAACAAACTTCTTCTTAGGCCGCTTGCCTTGGAGGTAATGATGCCAGGTTGCGTGCCGGAGGTGCCGCTTGTCCTCGTACTCGGACATCAAAACTTGTAAATTGGAAAAATACATATCCTGGGTGGGAGGCATGCACATATAAATTAATGTTGAACACAACAATTAGTGTGCCTTCGTTCAATAAATATACTTCATAAAGCACTTAAAATTGAAAGAATAAAACACGGAGGACAAGCACAGGACAACCACGTTCTTTCATTTAGCAACAACGTTTATTTTGGACAGGAAAATTGCACCCTGACTGAGATCCTAACTCGTTCAGGGTGCAATTAACAATATTACTTGTTCCAATATATTTAGATAATACATTAAGAGCGCATCTATTTCTGTCGCCTATCCGGTTCGATAATGAGCCCGTAGAGTGTAATTTAATTCCATTTATTTCATGCATTGTTTCCTTAGTGCTCGAAGACATTGCGGAGGGGAAAGCAGGAAACAATTGACAATTATACAACAAAACTTACAGGTTCTGTAGAATCAAGAAGAAGAATATTAATGACAGTTCTAAAACGTTCGGTGTCCATAAGGATAGCAATTCGTCCCGGGAAGGTGGTCTCCAGTCCCGGGATGTACGGGTGACGAGTGATAAATGAAGCGTTGTCATCACCAAAATTTTGGACACCGGTCTCGTGCTGATGACTGAGGCGAGAAGACACACAAGCAGGAAAAGAGGGCGGAGGGTGATTAATTAGTCGCGTAGGATGAAATTATAAAAACGTTCTATGACATAAACAATGCGTGGAGCAATTTTGGCGGTTAAAAAATTACGTCAATGACGGGGTGGTTTTCATGCTGGTGACACTTGCAGTGCACTGGGTTAGTTTATAAGATAAAACGAGCAGATCTGTTTTGGATGAATTCCAATGGAAGAATGATAGTTACTCGTCGGAGATCCCAGAGAGAAGATGTACATTATAGCTTTGGACGAATTCGGGTTGCATAAAGGATAAGGTTATGTTAGGCTGCGAAGGTCTGTGAAGCAGAAGTTGGTGTAACACTTTATCAACAATTTTAGCAAAATTCGAAAAAATCTAGTCTGCCTGGGATCTTCGGTCGCGAATATGATGAAGATCATGGGTGAACGATACGAGCGGTGTTTTCACATGAATATGTTACCAAACGCCCATGTTGACTGGGCTAAAAATGTTGCGAGAGTCTACAAAAATTGACAAGGTGAGAGGGAATGAGAGGGGGTTCAGAGAACCTCAAAGGGGTCGCTGGTTATTTATATTGGGGCGGAAACTGTGTAGAGGAATGTTAATCACCAAGCCTTAAAAATGGGTACCACGTTCCTTGCCTTTCAGTCTGAAGGCATATGATCATTTTGGACATATTTTTGTACATTTTGGTTGAAAAGAAGGGAAAAAGCTTTGGTGTTGTGAAGAAACTGAGAATTAGCACCATTTAATCCTGCTGAAGATATCACTCTTAGCTTTTTTATGGTATGAGCGACGACTTAATCAAGAAAAATTGAATCAATAAGAAAATGAAAGACGTTTACAACTACAGGTAATGCCGAATTAGAGCGCAGCTCTTGGAGGAGGAGGAGGGGAGGGTACGGAGGGGACGGTATGCCCCTCCTCCTCATGCGGTACCTCTCCTTGACCCCACCTTAGCTACTCCTCCCGCGACTCCTCGCCTCCCCCTCTTTCCTTCTCCTGCTCTCCTCCTCCTCCCTCCTCCTCTTCATCATCTTCTATCCTCCTGCCCATCCTCCCTCCTCCTCCTTCCTCTTCATCCCCCCTCCTCCTCACCCCTGCCCCACCTCCCTCCCGCGCGCAGTGCATTATGGAAAAGGTCCCATAATGCAAAATGGGCTAGTCACCGCGGTGCATTATGGGACGTTTCCCATAATGCAACGCGCGGTTACGCCGACGGCGGCGGCAACACCGACAGCGACGGCAACGCCGACGCCGACGTCGACGGCGCTGCGAGCCGGAAACGGGCGCCTGAGCGCTGCGCTCTGAAAGTGATCAGCTGTTCATCGGCAAGTTATATGAATGCTGTCGCTAGTGAATGACACAACAAAACCCACATTATTCTATACATCTTCACATACATTCTGGACACAGTATTGGCGATTGGGGTTTTAAATGTAAAATTAAATATACTTTTATTCATTATATTCTCGAATGGCTTAGGATTGTTAATGAACATTGCAGACACATATTCAGTGAAAAAGGTTAACTTCTGGGTTTTTATCAGGTGGATTAAGGGTCCACTGGCGTTGACAGGTGGAGAACTTCGAGGCACGAAATAGGCTGTGATGATAAAGCAGTTAATGCAAAGATGCAAACGAGCTCGACAAGAATGACGAAAATAATACCTGGAGAAGGGTACAAGGGGGACAAAAGACAAAACAAATCTGCAAACACAACTAGATGACTGGTGCGCGACCGAAAAAATCGGCCTGGTCCTGTTATTGAACCAGCGACCTCTCCATTTCCAGTGCAGCGGTCTACTGAACTGAGCTAACCAGGAGTTAGACGTCAGTAAGAGAGCGGGTTTTACTCAGCTGCCATCAGTCTAACTTAGCAAACGTGGACAGGCCTGCATTTAAGGTTATGATGATAATGCAATTAATGCAAAGGTGCAAGCGAGCTGGACAAGAATGACGAAAATAATCCCTGGGGGAGGGGAAGGGGACAAAGGCAACAAAATGTCCAAAGAAAGGTAGGTGCTTGTATGCGGCCTGAAAAATCCGCCCGCTCCTGCTATCGAACCAGGGACCTGTCTATTTCCAGTGGAGCGCTCTACCAGCTGGCTAACCGGGAGTTGGACGTGAGACAGAGCAAACTGGTCTTATCAGCTGCCGCCAGTCTAGCACCAACAGGCGTGAGCGGCCTGTATGCTAAGGTTATGATTATAATTCAATTAATGCAAATGTGCAAGTGAGCACATTTGCTGGACAAGAATGAAAAAACTGAAAGACGATTACAAACTCTCTAATCCGAAATTAGAGCGCAGCTCTTGAGGAGGAGGAGGGAGGGTATGGAGGGAGGGTATACCTCCTGCTCCTCCCGTCCTCCAGCCTTCCTTCTCCTCCCCCTCCTCCCCTCGTCCTCCCTGTCCCCCCCCATCCTCCTCCGTACCTCCTACTCCCCCTGCGTACCTCCCATCCTCCTCCTCCGTACTCCTCCCCTCCATCCTCCGTACCCTCCACTCCTCCCACAGTTTCCCCACGAAATTTAGCTGGGAAATTGATACCACGTGACCTCGACACCTTTTCAATTTCGCCTCTAAATTTAGCGGCGAAAGTGACGTCGATGACTTTATGTCACGTCACCCATGAACAAGTTCAGTTTCACCGATAGATTTAGCTGAGAAATTAACGTCACTTGACGTGAACA
>JAZHYW010057914.1:0-21055 GCA_037355805.1 Ixodes ricinus
AATGTATTGCTACGTGTCTCGCGGCGGTGATTAATATCGCAGTCCAAGGAGAGCAAAATTCAGAACGTCAATTTCCTCCTCTTTTCCAATGCTACGTCTGCTTTACAAGGGCTGCGAGACTACGAGTTTTGCTCTAGTTATGCCTTGGATATTGTGTTATATTTCTGGTATTCTTGAAAATTCTGCGGCAAAAAGAATCTTCAATTGTCTCCTTGCACATCATCGACATCTTCGACTGCAGAAAAAATTCGATAAACTGTAGGTTTCCCCATTGAAGGCACCGTTTCGGTAGGGGTCTGATGGAACTGATGATACCAATTCGAGTTTCGCCTGACATTTATTCTCTGTAACGCATACCATGCAAAATGTTTGCAGCCCAACATCTTGACGACTCATGAGTGCATTCTGTTCACCTTGAGGAATACGACACAATACAGGAATTGAGATCTCCTCTGAAAAAGAATGACGACCAAAACGATGTCGATATGGAAGAATTGTATGTTTGCCAATGAAGAATCACAAGATCCCGACAACCAAATATAAAGACATTGACGACGCAGGAATCAGTTCTTCCAAACAGCAGTTGACCGCCAAAATTTTTAGCTCACCGTCGACGATGAAAATACGAATATCGTAGCTATCCCTTTCAGTTTTCTTCGACTGTTTGAGCAAATGACACTAAATTTAGATATACTTAATATAACGAGTCTCACAATATGGCTCATTAAGTGTCATCCATATACCGGCAGATATCACGACCGCCAACTAACTGAGGCACTATCTTCAAAGACATCAATCGTTGCATCCGAAGAAGTCTGTTGCATTTGCATACCAATGCCAATTCGCGTGTAGACAATGTTGAAGGTATCTGCTGCGGGAAGAAGAATGCGTTGCACTGTGGCCGCTCCACGCATGACTCGATCCTGTCCAGATAATCATCTAGTCGTCAATTGTGGACCTGACCATCCTCTACTTTAGAGTTGTCCAAGATGGCAAGAAGAAGGGACAAGGTGTTTTTCACGGAAATTATCCAACAGGAGGCGGCAGGAAAAGCTGACGCCCCGAACACAACAATGAAAACGCCACCAATTCTTCGGACAGCCAGCAGCACCGCATGCCAGTGACTAAGCAACAACCACCCAAAGGTAGCCTCTCCCAGTTGGTGAGAACACAATAATGATAAACCACGAAGTTGTTTACAGACCCACACAGACTTATCTCGAGTCTTTTCTGCATCTTCCCAAACACAGTAATTTTATTCTCCGCTATCAACTTACATGGAATAAAAATATTAAAATTACTAACCTTGCTCAAGAGTGTCTGCACCAAATGTTGCAGTTGAATTACCACATCTGTATTTCGCATCGGAGGCATCTTTGTGCTGGGGTGATCAGTTTACAAAGTGGACCAAGCGTCTTCACCCATTGCTATCTACATTGCAATAAATTCCATTGATTACTATGTTTAGCTCTGCTCCTGCAACAAATGGTGATTAACTCAACTGTTACTATTTTAAATACCATTTATTGAAGGGTTTCAGTGACGGCACTCATGGAGATTAACAATGCGACTCATATTCCAGTGTCATATCTCAGTTTCACAGAAGCATCAATTCCCTGTCATACATAGGCGTGAGTCAAGGCTTCCAAATTGCCTTTTCTGTATGAATATATCTTCTTCAACCTGAGCTGCTGCGACTAGTGCAGAAACAGGTCCTTCTTCTGCGCATCTCGTTACGTGCATCACGCTATTCCACCAGACAAGATAATGAGTACATACAGAAATACTGACGGCAAGGGACCACTCATTATCATTGCCGGATATCCCACCGAAAAGCAATTGACGAAGATAATTCAAGAAATTCTTCAAAGGTGTATCCGTCGCCATTTGTCTTAACAGGTGATTTAACCCCCATAATTCTGTATAAAGGCATGTCACAATGAGGCAGGGGAGGCTACGCTTGCATGTCATCCTTTGACGGCCCTACGTATATATGAGTATGCTGTCATCCATCTGCCTGCCATCACTAGCATCTGAAGTAACAATGGTTTGCAGACATTGAATCCAGAGGTAGTGATCACGCGCCCACCTATACGGAGTTTGGGGAATTTGAAAATATTAAAACTAAGTGGATACAAGGGAAATGACCGAGGAATGCAACTAAGAGATGGACTTGTTTCATCACCACTCGTCTGCCAAATCATCAAGAGAGCAAATAACCTAGACAGTGAGATTCCTGCCGGCGCGGCGAGTTGGCAAAGGCTCCGAGGATTTACGTGAGTCTCGACAACGAAATTAATGCGAATGATATGCGAAGCTCCGCCGGCGCGATTCTTTCCAGTGTCTGCCCACTCATCGCCATGCAAGATGTGTGTATACTAAAATCAGTTTTATTTAGAGAAGATGGATGGATTGCGATGTCCCTTCATTATGACGGCTTTATGGTCCGTAAATGAGGAGTGGTTTTGTAGAAGCGTAGGATGCTTTCGCGTTTCTAACGGCATTTTGTTTTAAATAGCGAGCCGGAGATGAACATCGATGGCCATATCGTCTCGGAATTTGAATCGTGTTGTTGACGTTTATCGGAACGTTAATCATTCTTTGCCCCTTGATGCCATATTCGCCTTATGATGAACGGCAAACGAGGAGTGTTCTTCCACAAGAATTGTGAGGAGGTAAGTGATCTGGTTTAAAAATTGTAGCATTACAAAGCTCATTGGAGGCATTTTCCTGCCACCTAGCGAATCCTTGCAGTTGCATAGTCTTGTGGTAGCATCGGCGATATATTTTCCTCCGGTCGTTTTTGCGGAAAGATATTGTGACTAGACTGCTTGAGAACCATTAATGAACGATGTTCGCTTAAATTCAAGTATGTCGGTACCTTTGGTTGATTTCGTCTGATGCGTTTTGTAGATGTCTTCACGATTTCGTTACCAAATCTGCCTGCCGATGCCGCGCGCTTGCCGCTTCCGTTCCCCGATCTGCAGATTTTCGCGCCGCTGCTGCGCTGCTTCGGCTCCCGTACGGCCGGATTTCGGCGGCGTCGACGCAGTCTGGCTCCGTTCCCGCACGGTTGGATGCCCAGAGCGCGCGCTGCCGCCGCTCCAGGCTTCGCTCCGTTGCACTCGCTAAATAGCGAGCAAGCGCCAAGAGCGAGTGCCTTTATGACATGGAGCTAAGCGCCATCTAACTTACATAAAAGCAATCTGAACACGCCATTTTGAGCTACTCATAAACTAAACTTGAAGTGGTATTACATATAGATAGACCTTAGAGCTTCGCCCCTAAAAAATGTCATTTGAACAAACTTGCAAACATTGCCGGGCGGAAATCGCCAGAACTTGATCCAAGGGACCGTACTACAAGAATATATAAATATCAAGAAAATTCGAGCAAATACTGTAACAACGCTATTCTGGGTATTATTTATCGATGCAGTGTTCAGATATAGAGGCTGCAAATTGCTCCTCCATAGACTATTTGTAATGAGCTTACTGAAAATGCCACGGCTATAACACCATCGTCACCATGGGCGTTGATTTCTTCTCTACGGACGACGGTATCATAGTAGGCAACCAAGTTTTTTCACCTGACCAGATGGTGTTATTTACTCGGCAATTGCACGATTTCACCAGGCCAAATGTTTTCTTCGTCTTTCAACAATCCTGGAACCAAGGCGAGGTATCTAGAAAGTTCTCAGCTTCAGTACCCTCGACATATTTTCAGAATCAATTTACCATCAATTCTATTGCGCTAACTTTGGCAAGGAATGGAATAGCATTTCGGAATATCGAATTGCCGCTTTCGACGCGGCCGGTCTCAATAGACGGGGTGAATTTAATACATCAGCTGAAGACGAAAAATGTCAACGACGAATGATCATTGCTGAAAATTTGACATCGCGCTCTGTGACGCATGATGCTATATTTGACATACTATGGAACTAGAAATATTGAGGGCATTAAGTGGATCTCAACAGGCGTTGTTTACGGCACACAAAAAGTCCAATTTTTGTAATAATAAGGTTCCACAGGCAGCGTGTTGGTCCGACACTTATGATATGCTCTTAATGCCTCAGAACTTCCAGAAACACCTGATCATCGGTATATGCAGATGACACATAGTTCGGGAGTTGCAGAGCTGTCTCAAAAATATACGATTACAGATATCTTCATCGCGGGATTGACATTTTCGACACAAGGCCATTTTTTGCGTTGGGTTACCCCTCAGGGACAGTTGTTCCATATGTAAAACACCACATATTTTTAGGCATATCGATTGACTGACATAACAATTCACATTATGCACCTTCCGAGACACAGCGAGCAGTTACCATACGTTTTTATATGTGGCATACTTTGGGGTCCAGTAACATCATAATGCGCTTCTATTTATATGGGAGCAATTTCGCCAGTTCCAATGTGGCGTCAATGAATTTGAAGACTACGAAGAGTCGTGCTTGCTAAATTTCATTTCAACGTCCACTTTAGGTGTTTAGCAGAGCTACTGAAGCACTTCGTGCAAAAGAAACATTGTTTGTAATAATTCATCGACACCTGACAAGGCATCGAACTTTACCATTTCGGTCTGATTAGCATCATCCAGAGATTCAAGCTATTCTAAATTTTGATAGCAGAGGAAGTTAAATTAAAAGCAGTTTGAAACAATGTTGGCGGATGTTCCACCTTTCGGGACACTTGTTGAGCGCCCTACACATGGCATAAGCAGGAAAAAAAGCTCAAAACTGCACAACGGTATTGAAGTAATAACAACCACTTCAGTTTTATATTGTGCTTAACTTCCGCACCTCACTGTTGGAGCTGGAAATATTAGGGAAAGCATAAAATATATAATACGCACCAACCACGTCGAAGATAGTGCTGCATGCTCTGGAGTGCAGCTTTTGAGTCTGTGAAATCCGGACTATGTCGTGGTTCGGTGCGTATTATATATTTTATGTTTTCCCTAATGGCCACCAGCTCCGAGACAGTTGATGAGGTGCGGTGGTCTAGTCTGAAGTTATTAATGTCCTTGTTCCATGGGTATAACTACTCCCGCAGCTGAGCTTCGATGAGCTGTTGACCCGTCAGTGTAAATGTGCGTTCCGAACCGATGGTTGACACATGAATTAATGAGAGGGTCACAGCTTCAATACCGTTTGTGCAGTTGACGCTTTTTCTGTATGCCATCTATATTGAGTGATATTGTAGGGCATGTAAGGGGTCCAAGGTGGAAATATCCGCCAACTTTGGTGTTTCAAAACTGCTTTGGTGTATTTGGTCTCTGTTGTATCAAGAATTTAGCATAGCTTGAATCTCTTCCTGGATGATTGTATCCGGGCGTAGGTGGTGGGATTCATGTCTTGTCAGGTGTCGTGGGTGCACAGGTAGTGGTTCTTTTGCACGAAGTGCTTGAATGGATAGGGGACCCAGCTTCTTGCTATAACACCCAAAGTGGACGTTGAGTGTGCGGAAACACCTAAGCAAGCAACGAAGAGCAGAGCCCTGTACACTTCGTAGCCGGGTCAAATTCGTGGCGCACATCCCATGAAGGGACTGGCAGGCTGTACCCTCACTAGACCCTCAAATAGAGACTTGTAAAGACGCAGTACTGATGTTACTTTCTGGCCCCCAAGTTGTGCCACATGTACAACGCATGCAGGTGTATAAAGCTGGTCAATTCATTTTCTCAGGTGGCATAATGTGAGGTGTCCATGTCAGTCCTCGATCGATCGATACGCCTCAAAATATGTGGTGTTTTACATGGCGTAGAATGGCTTGGCCGGATACCCTGAGGGAGGCGTTTATCCATGCAACGTCTAGTTGGCCAAAGCCGTGGCGGCTGATCTCCGATGGAGAGATGGTCAATCCGCGATGAAGAAGATGTCTATGAATCGTGCCTAATAGAAGCTTTTGAAGACGAGCCTCCTACCTCTTGTGCCGCTGGTAACTCCGGAGGCCCATATGCAGTGATGTCATTCGCACATACCGATGATCGAACCAGTTTCTGGTAGTTCCACTCTGAGGGCATTAAGGCATATCACGAATAGTGTCGGACTCTGGTACGCCACCCTGTGGGAGACCCATTGTGACATTATAGCGGGTAGTTTTTTTGTGCTAGCCGTAGCAACAATACTTGACCTGTGTAAGTTAAGCTAACCGGAGATCCACTTGTAGAGTCGCCCTCCTACTTCTAAGTTCTTTCATAGTAGGCCAAGCTATAGCATCATGCGTCAACAGAGATCAAAGGCACTCTCATGATGCGTCCAAGAATACGCGCTGTGATCATTCGTCGTTGGCAGGTTTCGTGTTCCAACCAGATGTAATTAAATTAATCGCCCCAGTCTATTGAGGACCGGCCGCGTCGAAAGCCTGACGACTCATTTGAATATAGACCTTGATGTCTCGAAATACTATTCCATTCGCGCCAAGATCGTACGTTCCATGAGTTCGTTGCCTACGCAACTTGAAAGCGCAATGGGTCGATAGGAAGTGACGGTAAGGGGTGATTTCACCTGGTTTTTAGTAACGGTATAAGTTGAGAGACTTTCCATGCTGTGTAGGTACCTCGCCTTGGTTCCAGGATTGGGTTGAAGAGACGTAGAAGGCATTTGATTGTAGTACTTGGTCCGAAAGCCGCAACTGCCGGAGCAGGTAACACCATCTGGTCCAGGTGAGCTTGGCTGCCTCACATGATGCAAGAGCAGATTCGAGTTCGTTCAGAGAGAAATTCAACGCCCATGCATGACAGAGTTGACGGTGGTGTTGGCCGTGGCATTTTTGCGTGCGCTCGTGTGTAAAGACCGCGCCTGCGTAATCTCGTATGGAGAACTGATTCGCGGCTCCTCTATATCTGAGCACTGCATCGATAGAGCCAGTGCCCGAAATGGATAGCGTTGTTGCGGTGTTGTCTCGGTGACCTCTTGATATTTGCCATATTCTTGCTAGTACGTCTCCTTGGACCAAGTTCTGAGCACATTTTCCGCCAACGACGTTTCCGCAAGTCGTGTCTCAAAAGACGTTTCATTTTTTTTAGTTACTCGTCGGAACTGCACAACCAGGCCTTTGCTTTCGTGTTTCAAACCGCCTTCAGCACGCCGGCGAACAGCCTCGAAGTTTCCGCCCATATCTCGGCATCGAATGCAGTTTGGCTGATCGGTAACGTTGTTTGCTCTCTTGATTGGCTTAATCGAACGACTCTTCGATGGCTTCTTCATGAATGATAGTAAGCTCCGTCTCCGTGGCATTCCTTCGGTCCTTTTTTCTTGAAAGTTTGCCCAACTGATATGGCTTAATCTGCGGATGAGCGCCTAATATTTTTTAAAATTCCCAAGCTTCGTGGCGGCACCAACTCATGTTTACACGCAAAACCGAGCGCCCGGAGTGCCTTTAGCGGACGCCACTCGGCGCCGCCGCGCGTTGGGGTGTGCGTCAAGCTCGCCGTCGCCCATAAACACACCCGCTGAAATGCGATGTTGTCGGCGTCAGTGCGAGTCCCCCTGCCGTTCTTTCACGTTCGAATTTTTGTACCACGTCCGGGCGATGTCTGACTATCTGGAGCGGCGCAAGCGAAATCACCAAGGCCTCGTTACACCGCGCAAACTTCGCGGCGAATATCGTGATATGTGACGATTCATTCCGCGTGGACGCCGCAGAATGTACGCCAAAGTCTCGATTCAGTGCGATGAGATTTCACTCAGAATTTTCTAGTCGCTAAGCCGCTCTGGCCGGTAAAAGCGTGAATCCGTAGCTGAGATGGTCGATGTCGATACTGAAAATCGCAAGCGAAAGAATCGACCCAACTGAATTAGGCGTAACAAGTCGGTGATGGTCACTGAACAATGACCTAACCACCCTGTATCTACTGTTTACTCGAGCCTGCTTTACCAACCTTCAAATTTAAGTCTTTTAGACCTGTACTTACTTCTTATCGCAAGCATTCGGCCACATTTGTCTACGTGATGGGCGTCGTCTAAGAGAGCAGACGACAAGCTGAAACGTTTGAAAGAGCAGACGACAGTTCGAACAATCAGGCGGCCGTTTGAACTTGAACACGCTCTGAACGCAGTCCGCAGGTGGTCCGCACAACTTGACGGTTTTCTGGCGTTCATGTTGGAACAAACAAATAAATCTGATGACCAGAAGCATCCGTGAAGCCAACCCAAAGTGCTTCCCGCCATAGCAACGTTGTCCGACGGCGTCTGCTTTTCCTTTTCACGGCACATATCCAGATTATCGGACGAACCGAGCACATGAAAACCGACCTTCAAACCTTTCTCGACACTTCAGCACGGCCTTAGACGCGGCGTTTTGACGAGAAGGCAGGTTTTGTGTGGTTCCTTTCAAGACAACGCAGGAATACGCGTCTGGCATAGGGACTTCTGCCCACAGCCCCAGACCGGAAGTACGACCAACGCGCCACCACCGCGCTGTGACATCACAGAGATAAGCTCGTGCATAGGTGGGCACGTGATCACTACCTCTGCAGTCAATGTCTGCAAACCATGTTGCTTGAGATGCTAGCGATGGCGAAACGAATGTGAACGTAGGCAGCTGGTACTCTTGAGGTTCTGTGCGTACGTAGTGCTACCGTCATTCATTAGGCGGAGATGGTCCTTGCAGCAATATCGGCCAACCTCCTACCTCGAGAATTGGTGTGTATGCTGCCCCATATAAAATTATGGACGTTAAAATCACCTGTTGGGTGAGCAATGCCACGTTAACGGGTACTTGCCGAAAATGCTGGGGTGAAATAATCTTTCGTCAAATTCTAGCTTTTGTCGATGTATCCAGTACCAGATGATGGTGAAGGTGCACTTGCAGACGCCAGTAGATTGCAGCTGGCAATGGGGCACTCGTTATGACGCGGCTGTGGTGGAACAGCGCGATGCACGCAACTGAGGTCTGTGCGCAGGAGAAGGATGATTCTACTTGGTCCTATAGTTCGAGGTTCAAGAAAGATATTTGTACCCAAAAATCAAAATTGTTAGGAAGCCTCGACTCACATGTGTCATGACAGGAAATTGATGCTTCTGTACAGAAATTGCGTGAAATCGGATAGACTCCCCTTAGGCCTCTCGCGTTCCGCTAGAGTATAGTCGCATTGTTGTATCTGTCAGTCCAGAGTGAGTGCAGTGATAATTATAATAAATTGTATTTAAATAGTAACAGTTGAGTTAACTCAACCATTGTTGCAGGAGCTGAGTAAGTGTGTCAATGAGCTGAGAAATGTAGATGGCAATGGGTGAAGACAAGTGTTGAGGCAGTTCGCGTAAGGCCTGATGCGCAGGCACAAAGATGCCTCCGATGCCCAGCGCAGGTGGTGGTGGTTCAGCTGCAGCATTTGGTTATGAGTGTGGGCACTTCGACAGGAGGTCGGTAGGCGATTTACCACCTTCCAGTAGAGGTTGGCTGTGAGTGAGGTCCTTGTGTTGCAGGTACTGTGTTTGGGTGATGCGGAAAAGACTCGGGTCTTCTGTATTAAGTTCTGTACTTCTTCGGGTTTATCGTGTGGCTTTTGTTCTCTTCTTCGGAAGGCTGCAAATGCTGAGGGGAAGGGCGGAGGTGCCTCTGTACTGGTTGTACGTGACAAAAGTGAAGCCGCTTACAACTCCCCGTAACGCCGGATTCAGGAGCGCAGCCCTTGAGGGAGGTGGATGGAAGGGCATTATGATAGATGGAAGGGTCTGAGGAATACATGACACCCCGAGGTCACGTGACTCCAGGGGGGGTCACGCGACCTCAGTGGGGCTGCGTGATTACTGATGGGGTCACGTGAGGCTGAGGGGATCACGTGAGCTGAGGGGGCCGCTCGACGTCAGGCGGGGTCACGTGACTTCAGAGGGGTCACGGGACCTGAGGGCGGTGTCACCCCAGATAGCTCACATACCTCAGGGGTCACGTGACCCCAGGCGGAGTCACGGACCTCAGGGGGTAACGTGACCCCAGGCGGAGTCCTGCGACATCAGGGGTCACGTGACCTCAGGGGTCATGTGACTCAGGCGGTAACCCTTGTGAGGGTAACTCGAGCAATCCTCTGTGACAGTAACCCCGTGACCTCGTGAGGTCTCACTCATAACTGCTCGTGACCCTCGTGAGGGTAACTCTGGTGACCCTCGGTACCCTCGTGAGTGGGTAACCCTTTGGAGGTAACTAACCTCAGTAGCTCTCGTGAGGGTTGACGAGGTTACCAGGGTTACTTTCACGAGGATTATGAGGAACCTTGTAACCCTCGAACCTCAAGGTCACGAGAGTTACACGCGGTTGCGCTGACGGCGACGGCGACGCCGCTCGGCCGGAAACGGGCGCCTAAGAGCTGCGCTCTAAAACAACAGAGCGCAAAGACAAGGACGAAGTAGAAGGAACAACAGGACACAGCGCTTTGTCCTGTTGTTCCTTCTACTTCGTCCTTGTCTTGCGCTGTTTTGTTTTTGCAAGTAGTCTCACTTACCAACTAGCCCAAACCTTACGTTAATCAACTATATTCTTTACGTGGCTTGTTAGTCACTGGCATGCAAAAGCATGGCTATTGACTGTGTCCGGACCAGATGTGTTATCGGTATTGTGTTCAGAGCATCAGCTTTCACTGCCGCCTTCGCTGTTGGATAGTCGCTTGCGTGGAAGAACGCTAACGAACTACTTCCTTTTGCCATCTTGGACAGCTTCTGAAGTAGAGCGATGGTCACGTCCGCAATTGACGCATTTGGGTGGTCTATCTGGAGAGGATGTCGAGTATGTGTTTTTCCGCATTTTGTACAAATAGACGAAGATGCGCAAGATGCAGCTACGTGTCCGAGGCGACCGCAAGTATCGGCATTGTGTTGGTTTTTCCACGCAGAGATAGACTTTGTGGCGCACATAGCCTACACATATCGCATCGGGTAGAGTTGGGCATGCAAATATTAATGCGACAGATTGTGACTTTCCCAGTCTTCAGATGCGAACCATTGATGACTTTGAGAGTAGTGCTTCAGTTAGTTGGCTGTCGTTGATATATACCGGTACTCCATGGCTGACACTCCATTGCCATGTTCTTAGAGCGGGGCTCATTTTCACCTCCGCTCAACCCTACACAAAGAGACTTGATACGCAGTAAAGTGCTTGTTGTATCTAAATTGCGAGTGTCTACAGCAATCGCACTCAGCCTTGAGTTAGGTCGAATACTGTAAATTCCATTAGGACAGTGGCTTTCAAGCAGTCCGGAAACTGGATATTTTGATGTTGGTATTTTGGTCGTCTGGGTGAATAGACGGTGAGCCCAAGAGCCTGGCAGTTGACTGCTGGTTTGCGAGAACTTGGATTCTGACTCCGTACTCTCCCTGCGTCGTTTGTGTGATTCAACTGTCTTGTATTGGTTGTCGCGATCTTGTGACTCTTCAATGGTAGATGCACACTGTTCTTCCATATCCTCGACATCGTTTTGGTCGTCGGTTCTTTCTTCTTCAAAAAGGGTCTCAATTTCTGTGTCGGTGTCGTATTCCTCAGGTGGTAAGTACTCCATAGTAGACGTCAAACTGATGGACTGCAAGTTTTGCATGGTGTGCGTTAAAGACGTCATGTCGAATCGAGCAGGGGCGAGTGCTGGTTTCGAGGTAGCATCATCGGATCTCCATCAGGCCTACTGGAGCTGTGACGTCCAGAGGACCTTCAGGAGGAAACCCTGCGGTTTATCGAGGATACTTTCTGCAGTCGAGGTGTCGGTGATATTGCAGGAGATAGTGAGGGTGTTCTTTGCCGCGGAGTAAGTTGGAAAACATCAAAAACTGCCAAAAATATGAACACAATGTCCAGGCGCCGACTTAGAGCAAGCTTCGTCATCTTCTTTTCGACAAACGAGCGTGGGCAGATGGTCACTAAGAACGTATGGGAACATAATAAATGAGGGGGTTATGGCGGAGATGGGCTCGTCCTCCATTTGAGAGCAGACAGGCAATTATTGAATTCAAATTTGAACAAATGTCTATATCAGAGGGAAAATTCGCGGTAGGCACGGAAATATAACAGGCGATTATGCATACAAAATTTAAACACAAAATGAATGAACCGAACCCGAAGGCTGACATGTATAAACCTTCACACTTGCCATGGAGCTGAGGCTGAGCAGACTGGTTTGGTGGAAAAGAAAGTAGAAAAAAGCAGAAAGGAATATCTGAGAGCGAAGAATGCAAAGGAATTCAGCTTTAGAATTGTACGGGTCACAAAAACAAGGACGATAAAAAATTAAAGCCTTTTACAACTCCCTGTAACGCCGAATTAGAGCGCAGCACTTGAGGAGGAGAAGGAAGGCGTACAGAGGGGAGGGTATACCCTCTTCCTTCCCCTTAAGCTTGTCATCCTGCCTGCTAGTCCTCGCTCCGAGCGGCGTCGGCGTCGGCGTCGCCGTCGGCGTGACTGTGAGGTCACGTGATGTCGCCGGGGTCACGTGACCTCACAGGGGTCACGTGACGTCACCGGTGTTCGTGCGGACTCATCAGCATCGTCCTCGTCGGTCTTGATGGCGTCATCAGTGACGTCACGTGACGTCATTGGCATGACGTCATCGTCATCGTCACTGATGACGTCATAAGTGACGTCGCAGTTAAATCACGCGTCCCATAATGCACCGCCCAGTTACGCCGACGGCGACGGCGACGCCGCTCACGCCGTAAACGGACCCTAAGATGCTGCGCTCTAGGAAAGGAACCGGTGTTTGCTTATTCATGGAAAAACTCCTTACTCCTTACGCGGAAGTTATACCACCCGATACAATGGGTACAGCCAATGCCATTCGTCCATTCATCCATGCAATGATAGAGGACACACGCTCGCGGGGAAATCTTCTGGTATTTTTCACAATACGCTGAAAGAAAAGGTCGTCTTAACCACGCCGTGCGTGCAGAACGGTGTTTGGCTAGAGACTGAATCAACGTGGGCGTTCTACCACAACTAGGAGCTAAGGCGGGGGGGGGTGGGGGGGGCGAGGTTTATCTCAGCTAACTGAGCGGAACATGGTTTTCATAAAAGAAATACCTTCGAAATTTTGTCGCGTTTTGACGTGGTCGGGAGTTTAAAAAGCTAGCAAAAAAAGTTTTTTTTCGTTTTTTGTTGAAGCTTGGAGCACGCTCGTTTTAAGGAACAGAGCGCACTTGTAAGAACTGAGCACGTGATGTTTCCCCCCACCGGGAGTAACACGGATGCACACGAGGAACATCCCGGGTTTCGCTGGTGTCCAGTCGGTGAGAAACCCAGCTCTGCTTCGGCGTTCGGAAGGCAGTAGTCGGCTTATCGACTTCCGTCTCTCGTTGAGTGACAGAAAAGGTTCGGTGCTCAGTCATAAAACACATTCTGTGTTAAAATACCACAAGGTTAATTTAGAAAATTTAACGGTATAAACCGCAAACACGGAACCTTAACTATGCAGCTACAGCAAATATGGAAGGATGACCACCACAAGCCGTACCATTTTGTTCAGTATACAAAGTTCTCCGTCAAAAGGTCAGAGAGTGTTTGTACACGTGGCGACGACGAGCTCATATTTTAACTTGGTAAACGAATTTTCCGGGAAAAGCTTTAAGGGCCCGGAGGGTAGACGCAGACCTAAGCCGGAAACTAACTGTTGATCGTCGACCCAGATTTAATGCGTATAAATTATGCATAATTCGTGGGACGCATATGTCATCACGTATGGGCATTTTCCTAACAAGTCGTGGGAAACAGTTCCCGGAAATATTTACATGCAAATTACGGGTGCTAGGTCCTGCGCTATCTGCAATGGCCAGAAGGGAGGGGTGACGGGCGATTCCTTTGAAGCTTTAGGCATTTGTTTTGGGTATTTTATGTTTAATTGGAACGAGGCCAAAATGTTTGCTACACCCTTTCAATATTTAAAGGGATGTTGCCAACAAATTAAGCGTTTATTTTATACATCTTTAGTGGCAAGTTTTTGCTTGAAAAACAAATATACTGTTTACTTTATATTTGTGTAGCAAAAAGTATACCAGTCGCTTTGAAGCATTTTCCCCGAAAATTACGGTTTATTGTATATTGGTCAAGGTAAGCATGTTTAAAAACTTTTTTGTTGTTGTTAAATAAGACGGTTACGTATATTTCCTTAGGAGAATGCTAACTACATGTTTGGGCCAAAATAAAAGCATTTCTTGCATATTTGATTAGGAGAAAGTAAAGAAGATATTCGGAAACTTTTCTAAAAAAATAAGCATTATTGCATTCCAGTTTAATAGAAAATAAGTCAATATTTCGAAGCGTTTAAATAAAATGCACGTTTTATGCACATTTGCTTAAGGGAAAGCAAAGAAAATGTATGACAACATTAAAAAAAATTAAGAGTTCATAGCATATTTGTTTATACTTTTTTTGTCCTGAAGTCTAGAGTCAGCCTACGCAACGAGCCGAATCAGGCATCGTCAAAAGGGCGCCATCATGGTTTTCGTAATATTTCTGTAGGTGTTCTATCATCACTGAACCAATCATAAACAAAAAAGACCCAGTGACTTGCGCTTTTAACACTGTTTGATTGGACCGATTAGCTCATAGCGTCGACTCCGTCTGGACTTAAGCTGAAACAAAGTATAGTAGAAAGTAAATTAAATGTCTAAAACGTATCCAAAAGAATAAGTATTTATTGCGCATTTATTTAGTAGAAAGTAAGCTTTTTTCTTATATGAACGTTTCAAAAGAATTAGATGTTTATTACTTGTTGGTTTTGGGAAGAAAATAAGCTGGGTGTTTAGAAAGAGCATCGCTCGATTAAAAAGAATGGGTGAGACGAGCTCAAGTACGAATCACTGTTTAACTGAGGATTAATCATCGAAACCTTAAACTATCGTTTTACGATAAATATTCGCAAGCGTAAGGGTCGTTCTAATGGAAATGAAATGTTTGCGAGTAATGGCGGCACGGGGCTGCCTTAGGGATTCGCCCAGAGCTTACGAAGACGTCTTTAGGATGATCTCGTGCGCTTTCACAAGTAAGTGCGACTTTAAAATGTTATGTTCGCCGCTACGTTTGTAGTTGAGCGTGTCGGTACATACTACAAATAATATAAAACAGCGCAAATAAAGGCAAGGACTGTCTCGTGACGCTCTTTCTTTTGTTCTTCTGTTTAATTGCGCTGTTTTATATTTTATGTTAGGTTTATTGAGGTCACAGGCATTTATCTAGAACTGGGAAAATAATAAAATGTTTCTGTAGTGCTCTTTGCAAGCGCTACCATTGTCATCGTTCTACATTCAAGAGTGGTCACCTAGGTTACAGTGAGTGAGAGAATTCATGGCTTTGACGTACACTGTACTTATTAAAGCACTAAGTGCTTTATAACATCCCTTCCCCCAATCTGAAAAGTTTTTCCGTCCATCCGCCCGTCTGTCCTGCCGTGCATTGTCGCGCTAAATTTAGCGGGAAAGTGACATCACTTGACGTCAGTCGACCTATACACCTCGGGAAATTAACTGCACGTGACCAACGCGTCAAACCAGTTTAGCCCGCTAAATTTTGCGGTACAGCTAAATTTAGCGGTACATTTAGCGCAACCATGGCTGACAATTCATTAACCATTCAAACACCTTCACTTAAAAAAAAATCACATCTCAGAGAGGCAGTTTTACGGTCAAATGACCGCGCACACAACGCGCTTCAATAAACAGCCTTGAAATTAATTGTTTTTGTATAGTTATTTTCTTCTTTTTAGTTGGTTCATGCTTTTGGTAGTAAATGAAACTTGCGTTAGGGTGTTTTTTGCCCTAGAACCATATTGCTTGCAATACGCCTCGCAAGTGGGCTCATTTTCGTCTTCTGCGCATGAGAAAGGAAGTAGCGGTGACGTCAGAACGCCGAGCCCTGATTGGCTGATCGCGGTCCCCTATCTGAGCGTCGTCTGCTCCTTTGCAACAACGTCTGCTCGCAACGTCGTCTGCGTCTGTCTTACCTTTCCTGCGACTTTCGGAAGTGCAGGTCTTTACGAGCGAGCTCGACTTCGCCTTTCAGAGAAGGCAGACGAAATAACTCGAGCGGTTCGTTGTTTTTGTCGAACAACTAGCAGACGCGCATCAAGCAGGGAAGTCAAAGTACTCACTGGCGAGGTGTCCCGAGACGCCGAGGTTTGTTTGCTAAGAACCGAGATTGAGCGTGTTAGTGTCCGCAAGTTTCCTCCAAATACTTTTCCCCCCTTTCGTGTGCGGCAAGACTCCTCATTCTTTAACGGCGTCGGCGGGTTGGCACAGTTAACGTCGTCTGCTTTACGTCTGCTAGTCAAAGCGATGGCTCATCTACCTTTCCTGCGTCTGTCGGATATTCACCGCTTTTTCACCGGCGAGAGTCACCGTTGCCTCGGAAAACAAGGAGATGACAAGAGGAAGAGATTGACCTCTTAATCTAAAATTGAGGTCAGTGATCACAATATAATACGGGAAGGGTTCACAAGGGTCGCGCGGGCACATTCCATTCAGCACGCCAGCCGGTCGTGGGCAGACGGTCACCGAGTCGGAGTGGCTGCTAGGCCTATCTGCCGAGTTCGCTTGGTCGGTGTCGGTGGAATCGTGGCCATTGGAGCTTTTCCCGGGTGTTTTTGGATCCAGCGTTCTTGTTCGTCGTGGTCTGGTTCAAGTATTTTTTACTTTTTTCTTGCTGCTTGAAGTCGGGACGCGAGAGAAGCGCACGTAGAAAAATTTAACGTCCGTTGGTCGTCGCGACCGCGACGCTGTCGGCCATGCTGATTTGATCGTAACAAGTGCGTAACTTCGGAGCTGTCGTAGGATTTCGTGGTAACCTGCGCAAAACTTACGAAAATTTCGGTTCGTGAATACGAATTTGTTTTTAAGTTTTGTCTTACGCATAATTTGGGCGTAAAATAGTTTCGTGAATCTGGCCTCTCCACTTGCAAAAGTCGCAGGAAAGGTAAGACAGACGCAGACGACGTTGCGAGCAGACGACGTTGCAAAGGAGCTGACGACGCTCAGATAGGGGACCGCGTTCAGCCAATCAGGGCTCGGCGTTCTGACGTCACCGCTACCCCCTGCGCTAGAAGCAGACGAACTTGCCCTCCGCATAGGGGCCCTTTGAAAGGAGTAAAACTGGGTATATTTATAAGACAATTAGCTAAAATAGGTTTGATATTAATTTTTACGCATTAATATTTGAGGCATCATGCTGGAAAATTGAAGCTCGACCTCGCTAATAATTACCCGTGATGTGAAACGTCTCTTAAATGACTCGTAGTTGGCACTACGAGGAGACGAATGTCGTCCTTGTTGTTGTACACGGCTCCACGATTCAAAACGAATGTGCGGGCAGAAAAGCACCCGTGACGTTTCTTTCGTGACGTCACGATGAGAAAATAAGCCAACGGGACAGAAAAAGTACACACAGGCGAGTAATAAACAGTCGTAATTCGACATAACGTTCACAAACGTCACCAAACGTCACTCTCACCAGTGGAGTTTTATTGTGTTCAATATGTCACTACTGAGGGGTGTATAATAAACGAGTCAATCAGAGCGTCGCTGCATTATTAACCGGCGACGCTGTGGAAGGCTGCGATAGCCATTGTAGAAGAACGAGAATGTTTTGTTGAACGCCGACGAAGCATTTTCAAGTTCATGGCCACCCGACCTCCCCATCGATTTTTTATGGAAATGCCTTGCCATAACGGACTTTTTCTGGTTAATTGCTGGCTTTAAAGTGACAAAGTGGCCGATATAACTTTTGTTAAACATGACTTGCGATTGGCGCTTGTTATTCATCGCACGTGTCGTACGAAGTCTTGGATATAGATCACCCTTAATGGCCGAAGTCGTCAAAGCGGGCGGCAGTCAGAGCCCTATAGAATCTGCATTTTATATTTGCGTGAGCCCTAACTCCATTCTTACGAGCAGTTACTAAGCGAGACTTTATTAAGATGCAGACACCTCGGTGGCATAATGAACTACCGGAAACAAGATGAGCGTGAACGCGCCTCCGCGGCGACAAGCTGAGGCGCGTCCACGCTCATCTTGTTTCCGATAGTACATTTTTTCTAAATTCACAAAGCAAGAGGAGAACGCGGTACGCGCTCCATGTGCTACCGCCCGCAGGACTAGCTTTTTCTGGTGCAAAAATGTAAATCAAAGAGTTCTCCGCACGCCAAAATGGCCATTTACTTCAAATCTGTAACACAGACAAGGTAAACGTGTGCATCGCGTGTTGTTTTGTTCCCCGCTTGCTCCTTGGTACTCGTGTTGTTAAGCGAATAGGTTCATTAAGCGAGAGGTCTGACCATCCGGACAGAACCAACCGTGTTGTCTAATTAAGCGATTATCTGCAGACATAACATATATATCCGCGACGGGTCACGTGTTTATTTCCCGGTTAAATTTAGCGCTTAAACCTGTAGAAACAAACCTTGGAGGTAGGTTAAAATCAAGCCATGTCACGTCGTTTTCCCCGCAAAATTTAGCGGGGAAGCTGAATTGGTGTTGAAGTCACGTAAGAGTAAGTTATGTGCCGTCGTTTTTCACCCTAAATTTAGCAGGGAAACTGAGATGGGGCTGGTATCATGTGACGTCAATTTTCCCACTAAATTTAGCGTAATTGGTATTAAGGTCCCATGTCGTCAATTTTGCCGCTGAATGTAGCAGGGAAGTTGGATTTTTGTATAGGTCACGTGACTTCAAGTATGTGACATCATTTTCCCCGATATATGTAGCGGGTAAAATAAAAGGACAGAAACATCTCAAAGTAACTTTAGGATACTAAAAAAGCTAATCGCTATAATAATCGCTTTAAAAGGTGAATTAGTCTATAAGCCTGCTGACCTTTCACAATTTTTATTCGATCGATATGATACACGTACGGGGTTAATAATTAAGCAAGCGCGTTACATGACCCCTGCTAAATATTTCATCGAGACTAGTCGCCAATATAAATGCAGAGCGCCTCTCCTTGATATTTGCAAAGATAATTCCGTAAGTTTTACATCCCAAGCACAATCGCTAAGCCCTGTTTTTTTGTTTTTTTTTTGGGGGGGGGGTTTAGAATAAATGAATATTATATAAAAAGTTGATTCGCCCACACTCCGCTGCGCTGTGTTACTTGCGAGGAAATAATAAAACTGGTATTGTTCAATAAGATAACTATGATTTTGAAAAATCAAATATGAAGTCAACGTTATGGAAATTATTGCCGCATTTTTTCTTTGGGCTTTCTTTTGACTTCCTGCACTAAATTCCCTTTTATAACAATTTGACAAAGATTACGTGTTCACTGTGGGTAGTTTAATTGACAACGACGCGAATATAATGTTTATATTGCAGAACTGCATGTTCAAAATAAAATGTTAAACGATACCTTGGGTTATGTGACGAACATCTCTAGCAAATTAAGTAAGCATCGCTGTTGACTGCGTAGTTGTCCTAATGATTTTATCTTAAGTTTCTGAGATTACTGCATACTTTTCTTTTACCAAACTTTATCGAAGAGTGCTTTTTTGGTCCTCAGTCATTTATTTTGCTTTCATATGCAGATTTCATGTGCAGCGAAATGAAATGAAGTTGACTATTACTAAAATACTGAATACTCGGCGTTCGATTGCATGTTGAGGTTGATTATTTTATTAGTTAGAACACACATTGGACATGCAGAGGGAGAGTTAGATGCGCATCTCCAGGCTCGACTCAAGCACAAAGTCTAAGACCGAGCGTAAAGTGTTGGACTGGAAGTCTGGTGAACCGGGCAGAAGACCCAGTTCATCGGGTAGGCTACATGACCTCCGTGGGAGCGCCTCCTTACCTCCAGTCCCTTACAAGACATCCGAAAATGCTCGAGGTTGACCGTCTTGTCTTCCCTGCAGTAGGTTCATCTTGTGGACTTCATCTTGCGGACATCTTGGAATGAAACCCCTAGTGCAGCCCGCCTGGCGGGTGTAAATTCCCTTTAGGAGCACCGAGGCCCGCCGGCCTTCCCGGGCAGCGGGTTCGATTCCTGCGGCAGGCTTCGCCGTAGCGAGGCCCCTTCCCGAAAGCTTGACTCGGTATTTGTTCTCGTCGGGGTCACATTCGTCTTCAGATTTGCCGTCTTGCGATGAGCTGTCTTCGCACGCGGGCGTGCAGCGCACGCATACTGCGGAATTTTTTCTTTTACTCATTTGACGACGAGTAGCGATGTTTGCAAGTACAGCGTATAATCGCTGCCGCCTTTATGCTGCTGTGGATAGATGGTCTGATAGTCAAGCACTGCTGAGGCGTATCCACGGTGTCCAGACTGGCGCCCTAAGAAAGCGCGTTCCATTCACAGTGGCCAGCCTACCTCTCGAAGCGCGGCTGCTTGCAAACGTCTACAGATGTATGTTTTTAAATATGACAGATTGATTGATTGATTAGTCCATTCGATCGCTGAATACAATGCGGAATAGAGACTTACTGGAATCTAAAGTACAGTTTAATTGGCAATACTTTTTTATATGCTGTTATTCGCGGATGCTCAACAGAGTTGTATATACTAGAGTCACGTATAGACGAGGTTGCCCGCTCTTTGTACCTCTCTTGTGTTCGGAGTCGGTGGCTGCCTCTTGGCGTCCCTCTATAGGGTGTGGTTACCTAAATTGGTTCTGTGCTTGGATATAACATATGTAAACCCGGCCATGCTAAACAAAAAAACACAGCTTGGTTTTTAGCTAGTTATAAACCTTATTTGCTTTTTATTTCGCGTTTCGATTTGCTCGCCATAGGGCGTTGTGTAATTGACCAATGTGGGCGGAAGGGGATTCGGTTTGATCAGAACCGCACTGCTTTTTTGTTCGCAATCTGCTTGATATATATATTTCTTATTGATAAACCTTTGATTTACATACAGACTCAAACGCACACGAAAACGCCTCAACGAAAAGGCAAAAGATAACTAAAAATATATTTTGTGAAATTATTTTGAAGGGAAAGTTTTTATATCTATCATCATAGTAAAACTGGTCTGATTTTAATCAAGATTTAAATCTAAATTTGTCGCGATTTAGACCATCTTCATTATTATCCTCCATCACTGCCAGTGCAGAATAGAGTTTTCGACTACGGCGGTCGTCATTGCACGATTGT
>JAZHYW010057915.1:0-61217 GCA_037355805.1 Ixodes ricinus
GAGAAACATCTCTCGTGCGAATACACATGCTTAAAACTTAGACGGGGAAACTTATTTTCTGTATCACGTGACCAAGGAGGGGTAAGGGAGGGGGAGGGACTGATATGTAATTGGAGGTGGTAGGGAGGGGGTCGAGGGAATCAAGGGAAAGGGACAAAAAGGAAGGAAATTCAAAAGGAGAGAGGGATGAGGAGAGGAAAGGAAGGCGAAAAATGGGGAGAAAGTGCTGCCTTGCTTTGCGGCAGCGTCGCCGACAGTGTAGGGTGCCTCCATCTGCTGGCCGCTTCCGCTGACAGGCTGGAGACACCAATGGAGCGCCACAATATGGCGCCTCAGCTCAGTTTTAGCTCCACGTTGGGTGTGGGTCCAGTAGAGTGTGTGTGACAAAGTCGTGGTGCAAAAACGTTGTGTTTAGCGAAAGTTCTGGAAAGATAGACGCAATATGACGCCGGTGAGAGCATCGCAAAGTTCCCCACAAAATGGCGGGTGTCTCCACCCTGTCAGCGGACCGGCCGACAGATGGAGGCACCCTATGACAGTGCGTCTTGCAGCGTCTCACAGCGGTCGGGACATTAGCTCGCGGCGCTGCCAAGACGGACGCGTATGCCGTTTTGCCCTGACCCTCTTCCAGCTACAGTGTGTGTTTTGCTTGTGGCGGTTCGGGCATCCGCTAACGATGACTTAGTGTGTAGGCTTTGTCTCATAGGAAGTATCGCTTCAGAACTCGCTGGTTGTGTCCCGCCGGGCATTGGCGGCGCGTTCGACACAGTATATTCAAAGGCAGAAAGCTCAAACTGCAGTAAAAATAATTTACTTTGTTCTTAACTTGAGCTAACTATAGTTGTTTCGCTCTATTGCTGTGAAGAATACAGCTACCTCCTTTTTCCGGAAAGGAGATATGGACAAATCATGGCGTCAGAACAAGCTTTGTGACGGGCGAGAGGTGTCGAAACTACCCGTGTTTATTGGCTGGGCTGTCGCTCGCGAATGGGTAATTTCGATTTAAGGTTACGACACAAGCGCTCTAAAAAGTGGATGACATGGGGAACTTTAAACAAAATAATGACTTAAGTTTACATTTTACCGACAAACATCGGGGAGTACAAATTGCGTCGAGCGCCATGGTGTGCGGAATTTACGCCGTGTTCGTCTCGCTGTGGCCTCCCTAGTTTCCTTGTGGTCAAAGCTCTCCTCCGGCTACTTCCATTGGTCAGGAAGAGGTTTGGGCAGTTTCTGCTGCGGGGTGGAGCTGTTATAGGGTCGGAAATCACCATAATGCAGCCCGACTGAATAGCTGCCCGCATAAAAAGCCGCCTGTTTGCCCGAATTAGAGTCGCTTCAGATGGTAACGCCATGACAGACTGGTCGGTCTGGTGGTGAGTTTGCTTACTTCAGTGAAGACAGCGAGCTGCAGGAGTTGGCCCAGTCGAGAAAGACGGTTGCACATCACACACAAGGCTTGTGTGGTGTGCACTCATCACATTCTATGATTGTTGGTCTTTGTCAGCATTATCAAGATTGTGTAAATTTTTCCATAAAATTTTGCTGAGCACTCTTGCACGTTTGCAATCTCACCAGTAGCTCTTCCAGTACCTGCGCCGCTTCGCTCAGCTGAGAAGTTGAGCCCCGACAGCAGTCGATGACTCAACTCCTAACGGGGGTGTTCTTATGCTTGGTTTAGAAGCCTTTATTGGCCTATACACACATGTTTATTACCTCAAACTTTGTTGAACGATTACACATAACACTGGTATTTTACGCCAGAAACAGCTCTTGTAACCTGACGGGTTTTTCATAGAATTTAAGTAATTGAAATACAAACACTAGGTGGAAGTATTTGTCGCAAAGGCGACGCAAGTAAATGTTTAAATACTGGTTCACACATTTGACTGACAACCGACTTTGTTTATCTCTTTCGACGAGATAAAAGTGGCACGCCATCTATAAAAAGTTACAATGAAATTGCATTTCTCCAAAGCGAGGGTTTCGCAGTGTTTCCGAGATCAAACGTGTGTAATATATTTTAGAGATCTTAGTTTACAACATTGTCAAACGTTTTTCAAGCCTATATAAATTAATACTGCGCAACAAAATGTGGTATATACGGGAGTTACAAGTGTTTCACACGTTCTCGATAGATTGTCAGTGTGTTCAGTTCTTCTAAAGGATGACACGATTATGTAAGGAACTTGGTCGGAAGCTGTCGCAGGTTTATGAACGAGCCTCAACAAAACTGTATTTACGATTTGCGTCCCGTAACTACACTCGTTTGTCCGCAGCTAGGAGCGAATTCAACATGTTCCAAATGTTGCATTTTTCGTTGGTAATTCATATATCTGGTCCGGCCTCTACTGTTTTGATTTGAGGACACCGAAGTTGCTCCAAGCTAAGAGCAACCTCTGGAGAAATGCAGGCTTCGCTGACACTTACTTGTTGTCCCGTTTGCCGTTGTTGTTTCCTTTGTAGTTGGCGTTGTAATCGGCTTCGTACTCGGCTTTGGAGACGTTGTAGTTGCGGTTTGTCGTGTTATTGTAGCCTTTGCATTTGTTGTTGCCTCTGTAGTTGGCATTAGAATCGTTGTGGTAGTTGTTGCTTTCCATGGTGCTGTAGCATTTGCCGCTATCAATTATTTTGATACTCCTCGTTGTAGTCAGCTTTGGAGTCTTTGTTGTAGCTTTCAGTATTGCTGTAGCCCTCGCCATTGTCGTTGCCTTTACAGACGAGCTTTGCAGGCGTTGTGGATTTTTGCTCCAAGTGTAGTCTTTATCTCTGAAACCTCTATTTTCGTTGTTGTATGGCTCTGAACCTCTGTGCCTAGAATGCAACAAGAAGAAGAGATCGTTTAGAACATTTTATGACACCTCGATGAATGTGTAATCGGTGGCCGGGTGAGTTAACAAACTGTAGCTCAGAGCGCGTGGAGCGAACGTTTGCGCTGTAGAACCCGGAAATAATAAGTTCAATGAATACCAGCTAAAAGACAACAGTGCCCCATACAAAAAGATGCCTTTCGCAGCTTTTTGTATGGGGCGCCGTTGGCTATAAGGCCAAAAATAAAGACTGGTTGATTGATTGATTGAAGACCAGACACGCGCCTTTCCCCTTATCTTCATAATAGTGAATTTACGCATCGCCGCCAAGCTTGTGTCAGTATCATCACCAGCGCCCCTAAAAGTCTCAGAGCGAGCGCTACGCTAGCACGCCGTGACGGCAAGACGAATGCGTCTGACGCCTTGAGGTGACTTCTGTCTTAGAGCAGGACTGAAATCCACTAAATATTACATCAGGCGCATTCCTTGTCTCCAATACTTCGCGTAAAATATCTACCATCCGCAAAACGTCTTTTTTAGGTGAAAACAGATTTGTTTGTATCAATTCAATCCCACCCCTGCACATTTCTATCTGGATGAGCGACGTACCTTCGTGAGATGAGATCTCTACAACGTGGTGCACGACGAAGACGCTAGGCTTGCAGTCGTACTGAACTGGACAATTTTATCCTTTACGACGTACAAACCAGGCGCCCTTTAAGGTGTTGACTATATGCCCTCGTCTAAAGATGCACAAGAGGCAAATGTTCTATTCAAGGCTGAGAGACTGAAACCCAGGTACGAATATGGTAATCATAGGCTCAATGTATAAATTGAACACCCTTTGAGGTATGCCCCATAGGGCCACAAACGGCGTAACATACAACACCACGCAATTTACAAACAAGCCTGCGCGTTTGCCCATGACAGATTCGGAAAGGCGAAGCGTCTGCACACGCGTGGTGCCGACAGCAGCGCCGCCGCAGTTCCCTGACGTTGGATAGTGAGTTATCGGATATGGTATAGGGGCCTGGAAATATGTATTAGAAATTAGAAGGGAAAAAACAACGTGCACTTTTTCTGAGGATGCTACCGTAGGCCGCGTTAATTTAGGAGAGGGCCAATAAACATACTTTCAGTCACTTCTCCAAGAAAATGAAAACATTTATCTTGTGATTGTTTTTTTGTCATTTCAGCTACGGCGATTGGAGAAAGGTTTGTACGTTTCTGAACAAATGTACACCAAAATAAGTTATATCGGGTGAGCGAAACGTTGATTCTGTTACAGAGGAAAACCCTGATTGGTATATTTTTGCCTATTGAAGTATGGGAGTAATCTGTTAACAACAAAAGCAATGTACAGGGCGAAGAAGAAAAACCAGCGAATGATAGCTATTAGACATCACGATATTGAACATGTTGCGGCATTCAGCCTCAACTGTCTACACTATGTGCTATCCGTACAAAGTACATTGTAACCTATAGCCGGAATGTCACAGCTAATACGTATTACAGAAGACACTTTGAACTGGATTTTAATAGCAGCATCGACACCTATATGCAGTCATGTCTACGTTGGTATAGACCTTGTTAAAATGAATACCCCGCCATATGGTCACAACTTTCGGGGACAAACTTATAAAATACACGCATCCTTGTCTCGTTAACATGGACAACTCACATAATGGACGATTTTTTGGGAGAACAAAGATGTCCGTAATAACGAGACATCACTGCATAATACATTACCGCCAAACCGTGCGCAAGGGTGCCTACTAGCCAACCTACTGAGCACACGAGGAAATGCAGTTAAGTGTAGAAGAAGGACGAGGGCAGTGAAATTTCTTCCGAATATCCCGTTCAAAACGACACGAAAGTCGGGACAAAAAACCTAGGGTGCTGCGAACCCTGGCTACGATTTTTCCGACGTTAAGACCAGAGTCCATATTTGGTGTTAGAGATAAGCCCGGGATGCCAAGTCTGTGCACAGGAGACAAAGGGAGTCCACCATTTGAGTAGATCGGGGGCTGGATTTTCTTGCTAGAGCTAAGACGCATCGCAGCCCATTTGTTGTGGCTGATAGTAAAGACGTTTCTGGAGGACCACCATTTTATGATGTTTATTTGTGCCTATAGAATTACACGGTTGCTAGGTGAGCGAATGTAAATGGTTAGGGTGGTGCCGTCTGCACATCGCATGGTGAGGACCTGACCCGTCTGTATGCATATATTTATATGTAAGAAGCAAACATGATCCGAACATGCTATAGGAGTATCCGCAGGTAATTATGTATTCATATCTTGCGCGGACACTGCGTATTTTGTGTTATTATCAGAGGTGTGACCCCTGCTGAAATGTTCGAAAGCTTGTACTCAACTGGAGTCAAAAGTTGTGCAAAAATAAGGCGCCGTGATACACAACGCCTGCAGTGAACATCACATGTACGTCAGGCGTAACGTCAATACATAATGTCACTGCGACCTGACGCGTCCTTACAACGCCATGCGACATCACGACGACGCCTTGACGTCAACGTCGTCATCGACGTTGACAACGCGCGTAACACTGCATCAAGTCTGCGTTTAACGTCATATAGCGTTGAAAACGACCTCGATGTCAATGTTAACGACGACGTCACGCGACGTAAAGACGGCAGTGTCCTTTTCGGCAACGCGATGTCATAATGACGTTTGGAGCCAGATCACCATGATGGCGCAGCGACGTTGGTGTTGGTGAATGCGACGACGTTACACGACGTCAAGTATCCCTAGTGACCGCGTCGTGACGTTGTGTATTGGCGTGACTTCAAGCGTCAATATGGTAAAAAGAACTATATAGCCCCTGAAGGACTATATTGCCCACATGACCGAGACCTGTGTCTCAATCGAGCGTAACGCTTGAGGATAACGGTCCAGCATGGCAGTAGAACTAAAACCAATTCTCATAGTAATATGCTGATAAAGCACATTCTGCGCTAAAAACATTTACTTAATTTTTTGTTCGGTTCTCTGCTTCTAAGTTAGACTCAATGATAATGCACTGAGTGCGCAGGCGAGCTGGTGGATGTTAACCGTTTTGTTCTTAGCCCGTGACTGAGGTAGGAAAAGAGGTCGAGAAGGTTCTGTGGGGAAGTTCGTGGAGTGTATATAAGAGGTGACCAAATAAACTTGTCTTTAGCTGCGTTAGAGACGTGTCCTCGACTAGTCATTTTTTCTTCTACTTTGAAACTTTCCTCTTTTCCTGCCTCAGTCTTGGGCAAAGAACAAAATGGTTAAGTTAGACTCGTTGCGTGGAAATGACTAATGCACTAGATATGTACCCTGAGTGCTAAAACCTCATTTGCCCGAGCAATGCCAGGTTGTCAGCCCAAGCAGCACATCGTTGGACAATCATTGGCCAATGGCTGGCAATGGTCCTTTGGCCAGTGGCCAGAGATTGGCCAGCCATTGGCCGATGACTGGCCTTTCTCTGACCATTGGCTAATGGCCATTGCCCATCAGCCGTCGGCCAAGCATTAGATGGTGATGGCCACTCTTTGCCATTGGCCAAAAGACCATCCCCAGCCATTGGCCAATGCTTGGCAAAAATTGGTGCTGCTTGGGAGTGTGGCACAAATTAGATATCTCGCCTCGAATATTACGCCAAGAAGGTGCGAAGTCCTTCCCTACCATCGACAACTCAGGAAAGTTGCTACACCAAATATCCAGGCAAACCAAGCCACTTCAATGGCAGCGCCGCCATTCCAACTTTACACATTCTGAGATTTGACTGAAAGCATGAACGGAGCCTGTAGCTCGCCCCACTCAATCATTTCTAGTTGACTGTACTGGGACTTTCATCTGTTTTACATCGAGTCCGACCTCCGCCGAGGCGACGGTACAAGGAAGAAATTCAAGAAGCGCCAAAAGTATAAGACCACGGCACACAACGACTTTGAGTGTTTGCTATTGAACCCACAAAATGGACAAGCGCCGTGACGACGCACTTTTTGAGCTGCTTGATTGCCGTTATCTGATCGTTGATCGGTTGTAGTCAAAACAGGAGCTCTATAAAATGTATTCACTGGCGGCCATGAGTTGTGTGCGCGGCTGCTGAGCGCTGTGCATTACGGCGAGCTTCCGCAGTTATTTTGTAACGTGCATTCCGCACCATCAATATTGCCGGTCTTAGCAGGGTATTAATCTGAGCTTGTTCCGAGCAGGCGCTCTAAGCACCGCCCTCAAATATGCCGTCCAGCGCATACCCCCTATTGTTGGTGACATGTTAAGACTTCAGGGGAATCTCTACCGAACTTTTTCCACCTTCGGAAAGCGAACGCCGGGGGAGGAGGTAACATCCTATCCAGCGTTGGCTGCTGCTGCAGTGGAAAGACGTGGGAAGAGCTCAATCCTTAACCTCTCACCGACTATAGAGTCGTCAAACAAAAGGCTGGAGGAGAAAGCTCCCGGAAGACGCCTACTGGACTTTTTGACAAAGGTGCTTTATCATTGTCTCAGTACAGTTCAAGTAAATTCATTTTTTCATTCATTTAAGTTCAAGTCGTAGTTATTTTCTAGTAATCAACGAGAGCAAACATACTTGCCAATGTCAACGTCGACAGCGTTCCCAGACGACCTAGTTAGCGAAGCTATTGACTTGTAGCGCTATACCCTATTAGACACAACGAACAGACAGTAAAGTGCGTCGTCTGCTCGCTGCGTTATCAGCAGGTGACGCCGGAAGTTAATAGCGTCGCTAATTCGGTCGTCTGCAGAACGTGCCCACCGCTGATATATACATGATCTTTGCTCCGATTGTTTGTATAAAAAGAACTGCAGCTTTAATTATTACACCGTAAAACTCACCCGATCAGTGCAGATTCGGTGAGAATTCGAGCTTTCCATGAGTAGGCGCCAATTCTTCTGGCTTGTCTATAGCGTCGAATCCCTCATGTGCCCCACTGAATACTATTGGACATTCAACTTTATCCTTGCTAACTGTCTTCCCATAACCACAACGCTAAGTTTGTCGGCTAGTGGTCATTTTTACATAATGCATTTTTAAACAGTCAAGTAAATATTCAAATATAAAAAAGCCGAAATGGCCCAACACGCTATTGCGTAAGACTAGTCAGGATGACGACTGAATTTATGAAAATGATATCAAAACTATCAGTGCCACTAGAGATACAATAAAACATACGGAGCTGCAAAGGTTTTATAAAAATTCTCCTAGCCTACAAAAAAATCCTGTGCTTTGTTATACTTGTCTAGAGAGCTTTATAGAGGTCACCGGTATAGACGTACCGCCCCCCCCCCCCTCACTTATATATATACCGGTTTTTGGTACATGGTTACGTGTATCCGGATACGGGCCTCGCGGTACCAGGTATCGGCCTCCGACACGAGTTTACTGGTCACGTGTACACTCTCAGAAGAAAAGGTGTATTAATACACCCTTTGTCCCATATAATACACTTCAAAACTTCAGTTCAATGTACAACGCACTGACGTCGATCTGCCAATACTAACTTTCACGAGAAGCTGGATAGCCGTTCAAGAGTCCAAATAGTCCAAAAGATGCGCTCGATTAACTTTTTTTTTTCGAACTTTGTCTTTGACGAGACCAAGGGCACAATGAAAAAGGAGGAAGGTCCTGAACTTCCAACTTTTATACCTAAATCAAGTGTGTGGGAGCTTTGCTTACCTTTCGGCAAAGTACTACAGATTTGGAACATGACAGGGGCTCAAGGAAACGTCCGTACTCGTGCTCACATTTTCAAGGTCAAGCGACACGCGACACCGCCTGCGCGGGAGCCCTAAACGAACAGTGTCCTGACCAACAGGTGCGCGAAACCCCAGCTCCATTTCAGCCCCCATCCTGACCTTGTTCATCACTTGTCTCTTCATCCACCGCCGTCTCAGGGCCACATGGCTTACCTTTATGTAAAGATTCAGTTGAAGGATGGAAGACACGCAAACACGAACACACAGGCAAAATGTGTTTTGTTACTGTGCACCTTCAGGAAAACATTAGATCAGCAGCGCACAACACACCCAGCGTGATGCGGAGAGCCGTGTCATCGTGCTTTTGTAGTTTCTTCGTTGCCGCCATCGTTCACGATTTGTATTTATAGATCATTTGCTCTCCCGCACTCGACCACCACCGTCACATGAAAGAAAGTGGCTCTTTTTACAACATGACGTTACTTTTCCTTTCATAGAGACTCTATTGGTATCCCGTGCATTTGTCCAATCGCCAATGACGAGTTTGCGTGGTACAACCAAACACAGGTTATTTGTCGAAATTTCGTAGGCCACGTTGTGACTGTAAAGGCCGCCTCCTATCGACTTTTTAAATAGTCTGCCGCATTCCTGTGGCGCCCCCTCTCGCTTTACTTAGTTGATGTCGCTTGATTAAATTCATTCCTCTGTTGTGTTCTGGAACGTGTCGGTCGCATCCTTGCTCGCTTCACTCTGTCCTCACGGTACGGGCCCTCCATCCATCAAACAGTGACAATCTAGAGAAGTGACAAAATATCTTCCTTTCCTTGCGTGCACGCTGTCATAAATGTATTTTGAGAGCGTAAAATATAAATGCACCACGTGCGTATATAGGCTGCACATACTTTTCTTACGGCCGGCTATTTACCTCCAGCAACTGTTTTCGTCTTCGTCTTTCACTGCACTCTGCTTACCGAAGTGTACAGCGAGGAACCCGATTGCCAATAGCGCCAGGAAAAGAAACATGCAGAGGCACATGGAAACTATTATCTCCCTCCTGAAATAGAACAGAGAAATAAAAGATTCCCATAAAAATATATAAACAGGATATGTCACCCATGAAATAAAGTTTCCGGCACAGGCTAACTATCCTGATAAGGTACAGTGATCTCTCGTTAATATAAACGCCTCCGTTTCCCCAAAACAATCGTCCATAATGCGGGTTGCCCATATTAACGAGACAAAAATGCATGTATTTTCCCAGTTTGTCCCCGAAACTGGTGTTTATATAGCGGGGTATTCATATTAACGGGGTCCATATTAACGAGGCATGACCGTATATCATTTCAGGGATTGTTGCCACAATGAAACGCGCGGATAAAAAAAGAATAGCAGCACACCCAGCAATATTTATGACCAACAATTTAACTAACAAAAGAACTGGCGTTACCATGAAATTGGTACCGCCTCAGAGCCAGCAAAGGAGGTTCAGTTTATGAGTATACAATTTACGTCGCGGTGGTGATGAGAACAACGGTGCATATAGAGATACACCGATTTCGCAACTGATTATGAGAGGACATAAAGTCAGTCTTGATAGAATAACCGTTGTACCCCTCCTTTCACTCAAAATAGAATGACTAAGGTGACCCTCCCTAGAATACAAACTATGCACCTGTATTCCTTTCCTTATAAGTGGTACTCTAGTTTGAGCGGAACTAGCGTATTTGATGAGGTAAAACGAGTTGGAAAACATGGCGGCTTCACATAGAAATATATAACTTTCACTGAATGTGCACCGAGCAGCTCAGTTTTGCCGTTCAAGTCGTACTTATTTTCCAGTAATCAACGAAAGCAACATACTTGCCAATTTCAACGTCGAGAGCGTTTCCAGGGGACCTAGTTAGCGAAGCTATTGACTTGTAACGCTATACCCTATTAGGCACAACGAACAGACAATAGAGTGCGTCGTCTGCTCGCTGCGTTATCAGCAGGTGACGCCGGAAGTTACTAGCGTCGCTAATTCGGTCGTCTGCGAACGTGCCCACCGCTGATATATACATGTTGTTTGCTCCATTTTTTGTATAAAAAGAACTGCAGCTTTAATTAGTACACCGTAAAACTCACCCGATCAGTGCAGATTCGGTGAGAGTTCGAGCTTTCCATGTGTAGGCGCCCATTCTTCTGGCTTGTTTATAGCGTCGAATCCCCTTGAACCACACTGAATACTATTGGACATTCAACTTTAACCTTTGAACTGTCTTCCCTAACCACAACACTAATTTTGTCGGCTGATGGTCATTTTTACATAATGCATTTTTAAACTGTCAAGTAAATATTCAAATATAAAAAAAGCCGAAATGGCCCAACACACTTTTGCGCAAGACAAGGCAGGATGGCGACTGAATTTACGGGAACGATACCAAAAGTTTCAGACCACTAGATCAGCTGCAAAGGTTTTATAAAAATTCTCCTACCCTACAGAAAAAATCCTGTGCTTTGTTATAGTTGTTTAAAGAGCTTTATACAGGTCACCGATATAGACTTACAGCCCCCCCCTTCCCTCATATATATACCGGTTTTGGTACATGGTTACGTGTATCCGGATACGGGTCTAACGGTACCAACATGAGTTTACTGGTCGCGAGTACACTCTCAGAAGAATAGGTGTATTAATACACCCTTTGTCCCATATAATACACCCCAAAACTTCAGTTCAACGTACAACGCACTGACGTCGATCTGACGGTACTAACTTTCACGAGAGGCTGGATAGCCGTGTGGTACAACTTACTAAAGTAGCGAATGTACGTGTTACAGACTGCAAAAAAAATAATCGGGGTTTTCTTGACCCTACTGCAAAACCTCCGTGTTTTCTTTCTGTGATCTTTGATACGTGTTTTAGCAATTTAATAAGTTACAACGCACTGTTATCAATCCCCACGTAAAATTTGGGCCGTCTTTTCGATTATAGTGCGTTGTACGCCGAATTGAAGTTTCGGGGTGCATTATTTGGGACAAGAGGGTGCAACGTGATACTCTCTTGTTAGAGAGTAAAAGCAAACGGTAGGTCTGGTACGACGCTACTGGCCAAGGGGCTGCAGACGTAGTACCGATAACGGTATTTTATACAAGTAACCATTGTTACGTACCGCTAACCTAGAACCATTACCGGTGGACTGTACCGGCAGGCCGATATGTCATACAGGTGTACCGCCAGAGAATTGAAAAATTGCACTGGCAATTCCCTTTAAGAATATCTCAGAGGCAATGACATTTGTTTGGGCTCTTAAGAATCCCGAATTACGTAAGGTAAATTACAAATTACGTGGTGCAAGGGGAAGCAACACGTGTAACATAGTTGAAAAATATAAAGATCTCCCAGAAATGAAGCAGTGTCGGTGTAGGTTTCTGTGTACGATATTTTCGGAAGACGTGAAAGTTACTAATTTTATTTAGGCGCACAAACATTGGTATTTGTGTAAATCTAAATGCATTAAATACTGCGAAAGCTATAGGTATGCGTGTATATTATTCCAAAATATATGTCTGACCATTTACTGTTTAATTCCCGACGTGCTATTTTGTTTTTTTTAAATTGCGGAAACTACAAAACAAGCTCCACCAGTTCTACAATCAGAGGGCTGCGACATGCAGACGGATGTGAACGTCGTGAGAGGTAAGCTCGTATTAAATTTTTTCAGATATATTTTAATGTTGATACAGCTATAATATGTTTTTATGTGCATAAGCACTTTCAAGCTTTTGGGGCGAATTAAGCAAGAAGAAGAAAAAATATTGTACTCAGACGCTCTAGAAAGAGTTCTCCCGAGAGAACTCTGTTATAAATTCCCCGAGATTCTCGGGGTATTTATGAAATATTTTGATGTCTTCGAGTTTATCAAAAGTCATGACAAAAAAGTGGAGCTTTGTTTGGAAGATTTACGTCCTGATAAAAACCAAAAAGAGAAGTCCTAGATAAACGTTTGCGTCGTAAACCTGTATGATACTTGCATTAGAGTCAATTGCCACTATTTGTCATATTCTGTCGCACAATTTCACTTCAATTGCTGTCTTTTTTACTGCCGGTAGCAGATTACCTGTTTAAGCGGTTTCACCTAGGTAGCCTGTATGCCAGCTTTTGAAAATGCTAACCTGTGTGCATACAAGTTGTGCAAGCATACATGTGTTTTGTATAAATAGAAGAAAACCTGTAGACTAACAGGTCATATATGAAAACAGGTCCGGTATAAATGCTGAAAACCAGTTTGAATGCATGTCCTCTATTTCCTAACATTATATAAAGTAAATTGGTTAAACTGTATGAATATGTATACTGTGTTTAATAAGGTATGGGATGTCTCCCCATTCTTAGAAAAAGGTTCAAAGCAAGGAGATAACTGAACTCACCGACCAGCTGAAAAAAATGGCAGCCAGAATCACTTATTTGTCACAATTCGCCAATACTTTCAGACAACACAATGAAGATGTACATACAGTTGTCCTCCGGCGGTGCTGGAATCTTAGTGAAATGTTGCACGTCAACGTCCTCAGCGACTGCGTAAGATTAGAAAGTTAGAGTCAGTTAATTTATTTCAATTTATTTCTCAAACCCCGAGAAGAGTGAAATAGTAAGTGACTAGGTTTATTTCAGCCCTTTTTAAAAGTCAAAAGGCATCCATGACAATAAAATGAACCTTTCTTTTAGCGACAACACCACCAGTGAGCGCCACGGGGCATCAAGGGAACTGTGAGGGTGTCGCGTACTTTAGCCAAGCCAACTCTAGCAGAGTCGAGCTTTTGCATGCTAGCTAGTGCAGGCTACCACCTGAACTTCAGCGCCATTCTTAATTCATTCGTGCATCCAGGCGAGCTAACGGTCTTCGAACGGTTTTGTGATAAGCTGCGTTATTGTTTTTTTTTCTTGTCTAACTAACTCAACTGATAAGCGTAGTAAAAACAAAAATACTTGAATGCGTGGATGTACCTTGATTTTGGCGCGTGGCCCACTCGCGATGACACATTAGAGAAACAAGAAAGCGGTGGCCCTTTTATAACGATGGCCCATTCAAGAAAAGGGCAGTGGACAGACGTGATGCTGTGATTTGGAGTTTCTCACCTAATGTGGGCAACGCAGCGCAGCACACGGCGCTGCATATATTTTCGTCTGCCGTACGCAAAAACCCAACGCTATCGTAGGCAACATGGTTCTCGCAGGCGGTACAGCGGTAGTAGAAGACGATGGAGCAGCGACCATTCAGGCTCTCTTACACTCCCCCGTCGATCATAGCAAACGCGGCGAAGCACAGCGGACACCGACACTAATTTGTCTCAGCCATCGAGGTCCTGCTCGCCGGCCCAATACAAAATCCCACGTTCTTCGCTACACTGCGTTCGCTGCGCTTAACATCGAAGTAAAACAGATCCTTCATTGTTCCAATAATGCCTCACACGCACCGCTCTGAGGCCTTGCGCTACTTTCAAGAAAGGCCCATTTGTCCAGTACAGATAACTTAAACAATAAATTTGCAAAAAACAAGATCAAATAGGAAATGTCACAGCGCATATAAGTGGATACGAAATTGCATTTGCAGTCGGTGAGGGGTTAAGAACCAAGCAGACGCTCCGTCTTCAGCACGCGCGCGTTTCCCTCCGTAAGCCTTTGACTGCGCGCGGGAAGAAGCGTTATTGAAGACAGAAAGCTCGCTTCCGAGGTGGAGCAGCTGAAGCGTTCCTCAGCTTGCTGTGACCAACTGTAAATAAGAGAATATGTAACAACAGCAAATAGTAGTCTATTGGAACCTTGTGATTGAGCCCTAGCCTTTTCAATAGATAGCTACATAAAACGTGTTCTGACAACCTGGAGGTATTCCCGGATGGGTCTCTGAACGCAACAACGCCAACGGCTCATCACCGCTGTTGGCTGCGATGAGCTGTTGTGCTACAGTTCTGCGTAACATCCAGGAAAAAAATGCTGTTTACATTTGTAAACCTCTGAAAAAAAAAGTGTAGAGAGCCCCGTATCTTAAGGCCCGTTCACACGATGCATTTTTCTCGCGCATCTAGTGTCGCGAAATGTAGTTTCGCGAAATGGTTGCGCCGTCTGAACGAGTCCGAGATGGACGCGCGCATCTAAAAAGTTGCGCGCACACCTCGCTTCTGAAGCGAGCTTTTGCTGAAACTTTGCCGAGTCCTGTCAATCACTCTGAGGGCGCCGCCAATGGCCGCTCAGAAACGCTCTCACGTGGCCTTTGAGGGGGAGCGAGCTGTTTGAGAAGACCACTTCCCTCCCGGTGTTGTAGCCGAGCCAAATCCGAAAAAACGAAACCACGAACGATGGATACTGCCGGCGCTTCTGCAAGCACGTCAAGCACCACTGAAGGAAAATTAAGTAGCATATCAGAATAAAAATCCAGCGATGGACGAAGACAATTAGCGGGAGTTGGCAAGATTAGAATAGTGCTCATAGCGTTGTTGTCGAGACGATACCGCTGGATAAGAGAGCATCGAGTAAACTGAAACCAAGTTTGCTTTGTTTACAAGTGAACGTGAAACCATGTGCGCTCTCTTAAACAGTTGGCAGTGTAAAATCGGGGCACACATGGGCGCCGAGAAGTAACCAGATTGGGCACGTAGCGTTTCTATGAATAATATGTGCATTGATAGGAGCTTTTGCAATGAATTGGCTGCGTACGGGCTCGGCGCCGGCAACATGTCCTGCACGTACAGGTTGCCGCCTCAATCGGCTTTGCGCACATGCGAGATCGCTCCAAGTAGTGCAGTATGTGAGAAAACAAATTAAAGTGAATTGACTGCATAAAATGCGCAAAGCAGGTCCCCACATAAATACCGATCTGATTCGGAGCTCACTCAAAACGGTGCATCGGTGTTGTGTGTGTCACGTTCGAAATACTGGGTGGTCCGGATGGCATTGGTTTCGATAAATCTCAAAAAGTCATTTTTTAGCTACGGCACTGTAATTGACCACGTAATTTTGCCTGTTTGGTTGGCTTTCAACTGAAGTCCACATTACGGTCAACACCGAAACTATTTTGGCGAGTCTAAACGTCATCGTTGTTGCACGTGAAGTGGTACGTGTGAACGAGCACATTTCGCGAAACTTGAGTGTCGCGAAACTGTTGCGTGCCTAAAGTGTGCATCGTGTGAACAGACCTTTATTCTTACTCCTCACCCAGGGAGATTCCGGCATGAAATGATAAGATCGTTTAGTAAAATAGCACGAAGCAGAAAGCGCGAACGTCATGAATTACGTCCTGCATTTTCAAAGCTCCCATGTTCATGATTCAAATTGTTTGCTCTAATGGAGTACGTGTGATCTTGTTGAAATTGGTTAGCGTTGTCGGAAAGTCACGAAATGTGTGAAGAATCAAGTGTAACAGGTCCGTGAATTAAGAAAGACGAGACCGTTCGAGGTAAAAAAAACAACGTTATATTAGAAAATACAATACCAAGATAAAAATACGCTAATTAAATTTACACACGAAAAACTACGAATGACATTGGGGAAATAGTTACAGAAATGCCCGTTCGACAGATTGTTCTCGCACTGTCGGCACACTTCTTCAATGCTGCTCTCTAAAGGCAACCAGAATGTTCACTGTAACAACTTATAGCTTTCTTATTTCGTGGCGCTGGGTCTTGAGAGGTGTTTGTGCGATGGAGCGGCGACAAAGCACATAAAGGAAAGCCCAGGGTTCAGCTTGACGCCGGGGGTAGGAGGCGACGTTGGCACGGCGTCGGCACCTGGGGTTTCTGTGTTGGAGCAGCCGGGGCCGCTGTGGTCTTGACGTGTGCTCCGACTTCACGTCAACACACTTTTAACTAGGGTGAAAGCCTCGCCAGAGCCGGAGGTCAGGCCAGGTGGGATCCTTGAAGAACCCAGGTCTGGACACCCGGCGATTCCACTTTCACACGCTGGTCTTCCCGCTCGAATAAACTCCATTTGTTTGTTCTCTGCCTTCCTTTTTTCTTGCATTTCTTGTTAGAGGGCGCGTGGCGCGTGCCACGAAGATGACGCGCTACACACACACGCATTTCGTCCCGTGCACAACGCGGCACGAAGATGACCTGTCACGCGCGCACACACACACACCGTCGAAATCCGCGCACGTTACAAAATGACTATAATCTTTCGTGATTTTGTTTGCAATCTCATTTTCCTTAATACCCATGTGTCGCGGGATCCAACGCAGTAGTATTGCTGTATTATCGTTCTTCTGTATACATGGGTTGCACGGGACGTCATATCCTTCCCTTCTTTCTGGCGGTCAAAACCTTGATGTTATACTTAGTTTCACCTTGTGTGCGAGCGAAGGCAAAGCTGGAAGCGCGAGCACGAAAGCTCCAGTGCCTACAGGCTTTGCTCGAGCGCGCGAGCTGGGCAGAAACGCAAAAAGCGCTGGTCTCAGCGCTTTCTAGCTTTGGCTTCGCTCGCAGATAAAGTGAAATGATAACGAAGCCAGTGCTCACTCGTTCTCCGCTCGCTCGCGACGCTCGTGTACTGCTCGTAGAATATGCGCAGCAAAGGATACGCTCAAGGAAGTTTGGCCACCAGAAAGGAGGACCGGAATTACGTCAGAGCAACCTATGTATCGCTATGGCCATCTTCAGTATTCTTCGTTTCGTCGAGCTTATAGCTTGGTGTACTTCACATGCCCTGATGACTTCTTGTAATTTTGTAAAAATGTTTTCTTTTTTCATTTTTGCTTTTTTTATTTCAGAAAAATGGCTGGCGCTTTAGGTTCTTCCGGAGTACCTGCGGTCATGCGGGTACTCTCATGTGTCTTTGTTTCGCAGGTGGAATATTGTCGTACAGAAGTTGTTGTTGCCCACCGCAGCATCCATGTAGTATGTCGCTACCTTGAGGTCATATTGGATGAGCTCGATTTCTTTGTTTGCTTTTTGCCGTAGTGTCTTCTCTTTTCTGATCTCCAGAGCCCATGTTGTTGTTAATTGGTATGACTGGAACTACCGTTGTCAGTTCCCATGGTGGTATTTGTTCTTGAAAATATTCCGAGTGCTCGCGCGTCTTGGTCTAATAGATTAACAATTTCTAGGCCCGGTGTAATATTAAGCATCGGGATTCGGTGTGTTTTTTTCTTTCTTTCGTGGTTCGCCGAAGCTTCAGAGAAGATGCATTTGTGTATTCCTTCAATCTTTACGTTTCGTGATAGTCCTGCAAGACATCACCTTGCGTCGTTTAGTAAGCATTACATTGATTGCGTGTTTTTTTATCGCTCTTGCAAACTCTTAGTTCGTACATAACTTTGGAGATCAAAACAGTTTGAGTCAAACTTCGAGACACTTTTCATCCCCTCTTCCAAACATGTGTGCAATTTTTCTTCTTAGGATGGCTGCTTGGGCGAGTTTGCTATTCATCATGGAGGAAATCGCGGAAATGTTTTTCCGGTATGCGTGTATTTTCAGTTTGAGTGAGTTTAATATTGCGCCTATTTTCTACACGATTCTTCTTATTAGTGATGTGCCTTGTTTCCATGTTTTTGCCTTTCCTTCTATCCATTTGGTTCGGTCGTTCCTGGCATTGGCCACTTTTCCCAGTCCCCTATCCCTCAGTACCCCTTCCATCCTCCTCTTCAAGAGCTGAGCTCCGATCCGGCGTTACAGGGAGTTGTAAACGGATTTCATTTTTTTCGGATTGCGTTTTCATCGAATTTTAGTTTTACATTTGTAGGTGCCTTATAGCCGAAGATCATGTATCTGGTCTCTTCGTGCGAGAGAGTGAGTCCAAATTTTTTTAAAGATAATCATCGTTCTGATTTAATAATTTCTGTAGTATACCTTGCAAGTGTATCGGTTGGCCCCTTTTTGCCCATATCGTTACATCATCCGCATACTCCGTATATTGCAGTCCCTCTAATTCCTTCAGTTTGGATTGTAATGGAGCCACTGGACTGTTAAACAAGGCCGGTGATAATACTGATCCTTGTGGTACCCCAATGTCATTGACTCTTATAAAGCTGAGGTGCTGGCCTACTTTAATTGCATGTTTTTATATATTTTTAGAAAAGGCGTTAGCAAAGTTATGGGGCTTACCCGGTATTCCTGGGGCGTGGAGCCTTCTGAAGGTAGCTTGGCGAGGGAGTAAATCGCAGGCCCTTTCGATGTCTTCTGCCACAAGTATTCTTTTTTATTGGTAGTGTTTTGCCTTGTATTTAAGGACTCCCGAGTGAATTGGCGAAAGGCTCGTCGTGCGTCCTAAGGTGTTTTAGATCGAAGCTCATAGGCGCCCGTTTTCGGCTTGAGCGGCGTCGCCGTCGGCGTCGGCGTTACCGCGCGGTGCATAATGAAATGCGTGACTTCACTGGTGACGTTACTGATGACGTCCTCAGTGACGATGACGATAACGGTGCCGATCCTGATCAGTGACGATGACGATGCCGATGCCGATGACGTCATCAGTGACGTCATCAGTGAAGATGACGATGACGATGACGTTATGGTCATCATCATCGTCACGCGACACCCGTGAGGCCACGTGACCATTTGTCGTGAGGTCACGTAAACCCGGTGACATCACGTGACTCCCGTGAGGTCACGTGACCCTCGTGAGGCGACGGCGACGCCTCCGGAGGAGGAGTAGCAGACAGGATGAGGAGGTGGAAGGAGGGTTATACCCGGCCAGTACCCTTCCCTCGTCCTCCTCAAGAGCCGCGCTCAAATTCGGCGTACGATGGAGTTTAAACGGCTTTCATTGGTTTGAGCCGGTTTGCTCCACTAGGAAAGTGCTGGTTGCTCCTTGTTCATGATTTTTTGAAGCGCTTGCGGGCTCTTGTATTTTGGGGCGACGCTGGTGTTTTTCCAGGTTTGGGCATTGTTGTCACCCATGACAACTTCCACTTGCCGGTATCGTACTTCTGCTTCATATTGTGTTAGTCCATCCTAGCAATTTCTCTTTTGGCTTCCATATATAAGTTTCGGATCATGCCTCCGGTCATTTTCATCTGGTCGGGGTGTGCTCTTGGTTGTCCCTTTCGCGATCGCCGCCTTCGATTCCCACCCTGTGAATTCTTTATTGCTCGGTTCATTCTCTTCAAAATCATCGATTTGGTAAATTGGATTTGGTCTGGCATTGTACACTGCCGTTTTGGGTGAAGAAGATTGACCTCGTTTCTTCTGCAATATCTTTTATCGTTAGGTCACGGCCGAGGGCCATATGTGGTACTGTTGATTTCTGGTGTCTTTTGCCTATCACAGCATTGGATATTGCCCATAGCTTGAATGGTGGCGTGTGTTCGTCAAACAATTCGCATAGCAAGAATGATTTTTCGACCTAGTTATCTTGCATGTTCCCCAGCTACTGTTCAATCTCCTTGACTAATTTTAGTGTGTCTGAGTTTGTCTTTTCTCTTCCAACTTCTGGGTCCTCATACTACAGAAAGACATGTATCTCGACTCCGTGGTTTGTGCGTCAAGGTCATTGTCATCTCCATCTTCTAAATCCTTGGCCGATTAACAAGATTTCAGTGAAACCTTTCATACATTCCTCCTGTAACTTCTCAATCATTGCCCTTAAAAATATAACCCATATGACCGTTCTCTCGTTTTTTCCCTTCTGTTTTCACGATAATTTCAATCTAAATTTTCGTAGGGCGATAATCACTTCCCATGTGTCATCAATTGATTTCCAGTTCGTTTTGATATTCTGGGTAGTGAAAGTCAGGTCTGGTATTGCGTGTTCGCGCTTCGTACTGCTGGCGTGCCCGATGTTTACCGATAGGTCGTTCATTAAAATTGGGTTTGGTCTTTTGTATGCTTCCGCTGATTTCTCTTATATAATCCAATTCCCCCATTCCGTATTTGAGCATTAATAGTTTCATTCTGTATTTGAACAATAAAGCATCGACCAATAAACATCTCATTATTAAGAAAAACTTCGACCAAAGGAGGTTGGTGACTGGTTTCACCACTATGAACAGATAGCCCGTCATAACGGATGTATTACGGAACAGCGCCACCAAAATATGTGCTTTTCCCTTAAGAAAACGGACGAGGCACCGGTTCGAAAACCACGAGTCTTCCTTGACATCGCTGGACGCCTGCGTCACGCAGAACGCAACATTTACGAAAATAACAAAATAGGAGCGTCCGCTCCCGGGCATCGACTTAGACATTTTCTGTGAGAACAAACACCATAACCATTCAACCACGGGCACTTTTGTGTTTGTCTTCTTTTTTTCTTCTTATTTTCTTATTTTTCTGGGATCATATCACCTTTGAACGTTAATAAATATGTCCCCTTGATGCCGAGCAGTTTCGCTTTAAATATTTCGTGGATGTCTACCTTTACGTTCTCAACTCATTATTCGATTGCTCCTGTGGGATCAATGCCGCGTACAACGCCGCGTGAAAACGAGCCCATCATGGCTTAGTTCGTGTTAACTTCTACCATGTCATCTGCTGCTTCGATTTTTCTGATGTGGAGGATGTCGTCTAGGTGTCTGTGCCCATACACCGTTACTGTAGTGTATTGGTCTTTGTGTTCGTCCTGAAAGTCAGCCGGATCTTCATGTACTCCACTTGCTACCGCTCTCAAACATTTCTGGTGAGTTGCTTTCTGGGCGAGCTCGTCGTGATGCAGTTCGATCCCCTCGGCTGGACGCATACGATGAATGTCTCGAGGTCGTTTCGCTGATGGTATGTCCTGTAAAAGGTGGAGAACTGAGCCAGTTGGTTGACGTTATACATGATGGGGAAACAGCTCAGAAAACACGGACTACGAAGAGGAACAAACACGACATGACAATGCTGCACTTGCAACTGAAGAATTTTAATAAAGAAAACAAAGACAGAAAAAAACATACACAGTATCTTAAAAGATTGCACAAAAACAAAGAGACCACTCGCCAACCGTGAAGCGTGTCAATAAACTACCCGTTCACTACGTGACTCATGTATTGCCGCAGGAAGGAAATCTTTTGGCTGACAGCGCCAATGACGGTTCACTAACACATGAATGACCATGACACAGAATGTGGAAGGCCTCAATGATCTTTTCTCGTCACCCTTTCCTGTGCGCGCCCAGAACGGTGACTCTGCCAAAGTCAGGCCGACACTTGCAATCTTTGCAATGAACGGGCAAATGCCCCCAACCGTAGCTCCGAGCGAATATGAGTGCTCTCGTAATCTGTCATTCAGACATCTTCCTGCTTGCCCCACGTAGCACCTGTTACACGACAAAGGTATCTTATATACCACACACGAAACACTTGTGTTTTGTGTGTATTGTACGACACACGCCAAGGACACTTGTGTTTCGTACGCTCGAGAGCGACGGTTAGAGGTTTTCCCCGTTCATTGCAGAGAGTACAAGTGTCGGCCTGACTTTGGCAGAGTCACCGTACTGGGAGCGCACAAGGATATGGTGACGAGAGAGATCATTGAGGCCTTCCGCATTCTGTGTCATGGTCATTCATGTGTTAGTGAACCGTCATTGGCGCTGTCAGCTAAAGAAATTTCCTTCCTGCGGCAAAACATGAGTCACGTAGTGAACGGGTAGTTTATTGACACGCTTCACGGTTGGCGAAGTGGTCCTTTGTTTTTGTGCAATCTTTTAAGATACTGTGTATGTTTTTCTGTCTTTGTTTCCTTTATTAAAATTCTTCAGTTGCGAGTACAGCATTGTCCTGTCGTGTTTGTTCCTCTTCGTAGTCCGTGTTTTCTGAGCTGTTTTCCCCATCATGTATTAGGTATGTCCTCTAGGAAGGCTTGGGGTTCTTTGTTGGACTTCGGTCTAGGGTGCTATGCTTTTCGCACATCCTCAGCAGTTTCGTTTCCTTGGCTTTCCACGGTTCTTCGTCGCATGTTTTCGTCGCCGTCCCTGGAATCGACTAGTGGGGATCTCTTGCGGGTTTGACTGATCATTCTTGCTTGAGGTTTGGTAGCATTGTTCCCTTTTGGTTTCTTCATGATTCTCTGGGTTCTCCCGGTGCCCATGGGGAAGGACGTCGGGTTGCAATTGGGCGTGAGGTTGAAATGGGTGGCTGTCAACCCTAACAGTGATTCATGGTCTCGCGTGGTACGAACCGAGAAATGATTCACATTTGGTTGTTGCTGGTGGCCTTCACTGACGTCCGTTTGTCCAACTTTGTCCACTTTGTACTTCTCTCAACTGAAAATTCGAAACGAATTCTTCTAGGTAACGCGTTGGACTGCAAACAACTCTAGCCTGTCGGCAGAGTGCCGAAAGAGAATGTATTACCTCGACGAGCGCCTCACATTCCTTCTGGACTGGTTGAAGAATACCTTTCTCAAAGTTCACAAAGATCGTAATACAACAAAAGTGATGACTCAGAAACTGTCCGTAACAGACGGAGACATTGTCACTGGAGAGGGGTAGGAATGTGCAAATTAATAACCCAACTCCGATCTTCACAAAAAATTGCGTTCAAACAAATGAAAAGTTTAGGTTCGAGCAGGTGGCAAGGCGATAGGTCCACGCCTGAAGGTGGAGGGTGAGACAAAGAAGTCGACGACACGTAAAGGCAAAACAAAAAAGACAAAATTTAATAAAGACGGAAAAACTGCAGCCGCTCACGGCAAGAACAAAAACCAACTCCTCCGGGCATTCCCCAAACGGGACACAACCAAATGCGTGCGAACACGCTCTCTAGAGCACCGTCAGGCCGCGACGCCATGACGAAATAAACCCAATTGAACAATGCTAACAAACAGTTAGTAAGAAAATATAAATAAAAAAAAAACGTTCAGCATAATCGCACCCGAGAAACAAAGTTCAGCGGGGCAAAGAAACACACACGAAATAAAAAGTCTTCACTGACCGACGCCAAGTCCAGTCCCACGACACTGAATCCTGGCAGGATGACCGCGTCGAATGATGCTCGAATCTATTATTCACTCTGTTCCGCACAGCCACGACGGATGTGCCGGAAGAAAGTTGAAAAGAATATGTTCGAGCAGCGCGCTTGAGAAGAGTAACCGAGACGTAACGACGACTCTTTAACTTTTATATCGGGAGGGCAGCTTTCGAGCTAGTTACACGTAGTTACTTAAACTAAGCTTTCTCTTTCCCCTCTCTGCTTTCAAAAAAACACGTCGGCCGGCGCTAACTTTTCATCTCGGGAGAAGACCACTCTTCACAAATGGTTATAGTTGACAAGGAGGCTGACTTAGACCACACTAGTCTTTGGGCAACATAAGCACAAGTATATTTACCAACACGCTCGTTTTTTAATGTTATTCTCCAGGCATTGCTGTTTTCAAAAGAGATAACCCTTCGGTGCTATCGGATCTCCGCGAAGAGAGATAGAGCATGGCCGTTTTAAGGATAGGTGCTCGTTTCACGCTTGCATGAATGGCTGTATTAAAAAGTTCCCCACATCCCTAACGTAACCGGCCCATCTTCGCGTGCGCGTTTGCGCGATTTTTGTCCCGCGCAGCCGGTTTTAGCGCGCACGCGGCGTTGCTTTGGGCGGCATAACTGTTGTTAACCGTCGATATTGTAAGGCCGTGGTGTCCTCATCCTCCCCAGCAACAGTTCCTTTGCTTTCCCTTCTGCAATTCTCTGGCTGACTGACTGACTCCTCCTGGGTGGCCGTCACTGTTCGCCGCGTCAACGAGACATTTGTACCCTTTTCACTATCCGTGACACAGGGTGCGCTGCTCGCTTTACCGTCACGGGCCGGCCTATCTAACACTACAATCGCGAAAGGTCGTGGTCATCTGCTGGTCCCCCAAGGGCGGGAAGCTCATATAGGCCAATGAAGACCCCGAATCAATACGACGTCTCCCGATTTCTACACATTACAAATTTACGACGCCTGCTGGTCTGTTACGAAGTGTTGCTTTCTCTTTGAACTCCTCCAATGTAGCTTGCCGCCTAAAATAAAATGTAAATGATCAATAAATATAACAGGGTGGAACTACTGTATTTTCATTTTATGTGGGACCGTTGAAAAGAGGCAAAATATTTTCAAGGTCGTAAAGGCGCGCAATTCGCGAGTCCGTTTCGAGCCGTAAAAACACGTTTTTTAACGAAATTGATGCTTATATGTATAACATACAAACAAAACACACTTTCTCAACTTGCTTTTCGAGTAGACAACCTTTCATATCTACATTTTAACAAATAATGAGAACAATAGAAACTGGGTTTTGAGAAAATCGATTTCGAAATTGGTATTATTTGTTTTTCGCAAAATATTAACGTAAACGTATCGCAAAGAGTTTTATACAGCTGAGTGATTTTATAATGTATATAAAGAGCGAGTTTGGGTTCTCCCATATACATAAAAAGTATCGACGTAACTTGGGTAGATCGGAAGTATTTAATTGACAAATTTCATGAACGATTAATCGAAAAAGCGTTCTTGACATTTTTACAAAAATAAAAAGCAATGCGCGCTAAACTTATTTGTTGGCGTTAGAGCCTTTTAACTGTACTCACAGAGTGCTTGAAAAAAAGTTAATATAATATGGTCTCAAAATCTACGGCGGGAGATAGAGCGAAACATCCGACCTGCCACGGATGTGAAAAACACTGCTTTCCGCCGCGGCCTCTTTTTAAAATTCGTAAGTCGAGAAGAAAAATCCGACGAACTTGCGGTTTCTGGTTACTGCGTTTTTAGAGACGGCGCGATAATATATATATATATATATATATATATATATATATATATATATATATATGTATATATATATATATATATATATATATATATATATATATATATATATATATATATATATATATATATATATATATATATATATATATATATATATATATATATATGTTGTGACGAAGAAGACAGCGACATTGGGGCAGTGGTGTACGCACTGACCATCACGCGCCAAGCTCCGCGCACGGCCCGGCTTCCATAAATTCCTTTCTATCTCATTGAGTGGACGCGTCATTGTCATTTGCTGCCGGCCGCACATCTTCGTCACATTTGGTGGAGGTGCGGGGTAACGTCATCATTCGTTCTTCGTCATCATCGCTCCGAACCCTGGTTGCAGCAGTCCTCCGCCGCAGCCGATCGACCTCCAGACCATAGCCCCGCCGCACAGCCCCGCCCCGCGAACTGCCCGAAATGCCGAAGCGACTGTGAAAGAGATAGGTTCAACAAATGTGAGTTACGAGGATTTTTATGAGGAGCGCCGTGACGAAGCTGAACTATAGAACGAAATCGAGACACAGACGCCAGTTTATGGTCCCCTGCCTTGTCGCATGCCCCGTAGGCGTTGATAGCGGTCAAACGAATTCCCTAGCCTGGATTGTGACGTCGTGGGGCTGTGGCTGGCACACAGGTCGGCAATGCTGTGAAGGGAGGCTGCAGGTTCAAGACAATTTTCATTCTACGCGGCCGGCAGCAGTCATACGTATAACCATGCGTCTCCGGCCTTGTCTTCTGTGTGTATGTGTGTGTGTTTCTGTTTACTCTCGTGTTTCCTTCATTCATCGGCTTGGTCGTCCTCTTTAAACGAGGGGGTAATGTGCCGAAGAAGACGGCGACATTGGGGCAGTGGCGTGTTTGACCATCGTGCGCCAAGCTGTGCGCGCACGGCCCGGCTTCCATAAATTCCTTTCTATATCATTGAGTGGACGCGTCATTGTCATTTGCTGCTGGCCGCACATCTTGGTAACAATATCTCTCTCTCTCTCTTTCTCTGTATATATATATATATATATATATATATATATATATATATATATATATATATATATATATATATATATATATATATATATTATGGGGGTGTGTTCTCATTTCAAATCGTGCAGGTAAAAAGAATCGAATTTTTAATTTCGCTAAAAAAAATATAAGTTATGGCACCGTCTCTAAAAACGCAGTCGCCACAAACCGCAAGTTCGTCGGATTTATTGTTCTCGACTTACGAATTTTAAAACAGGCCGCGGCGGAAAGCAGTGTTTTTCACATCCGTCGTCTGTCGGAAGTTTCGCTCGATCTCCCGCCGTGGATTTTCAGTCCACATTATATAACTTTTTTCAAGCACTCTGAGAGCACATTTAAAACGCTCTGGTACCATTAAATAATTTTAGGCGTTTTGCTTTTTTCTCTGTAAAAATGTAAAAAACGCCCCCTCGGTCAATTGTTGACGAATTTTTACAATTCAATACTGGCGATCTACTCGGGTTACATCATTATTTTTTATGTCTACGGAGAGCCCGAAACACGCTCTTTATATATATTGTAAAATAACTCAGCTGTATAAGATACCCTTTGCGGGACATTTATTTTAATGTTATGTGAAAACCAAAAAGTGTCAATTTTAAAATATATTTTCTATAAAAACAATTTTTTTATTTTTACTTTTTTGTTAAAATGTAGATATGATAATTTTCTACTCGAAAATTAAGTCTAGAAAGTGTGTATTTTGTTTGTATGTTCTATATTTAAGCCTCAATATTGGAAAAAGACGTCTTCGTTTTGCAAGACCTAAAATCAGACATAGCGACCATGCGTTTCTATGAATTGTGAAAAAGATTTCTTGAATTCTTGTCTGCATTTTGTAATCAATTATAAACGTATTTTGTGGTATTGAATAGTTATTTATGTTTTGATAAGAGCGGGAAACCTCGAGAAACATATCTAACCAAATCTGCAGGCCAGTAGACCTTCAATATCCAAGAGGCACAGATGTATTGTTTCGATTTATAAACCTTTCACTGTAAACTAGAATGACTAGCTATTAGCTGTCATGTTACTAAGACATAGATGGTCACCACATCATTGATATATAATACCGGGTATTCATTTTTAATTCGAACAGATTTATTTAAAAAAAATCGTAAAAGATGCACTGATAAGGTTTGTGCAGGTGAGTTATACGTCCAAGGGTACATAATGTAGGGTGGCTAATTGTTGCGATAAGTCGGCTAATTAATTGAAATTTGTTAATTAACTTTTTAATTAGTGGAAATAAACATATGCTTTAAACTGGAAACTTAGAGAGCGTCATCGAAAACCAATAAATCAACTCTTTTTAGAACGATTTCAAGCTCGTGGGAAACTCGGGGGCGCGCCAAAGTTACCACTTGTGCAGCTAGGCGCAAAGCCAGCAGTGGCGGAACGCGATAATTATATTGGAACCATATGTTTAGTTTCACTAATTAAAAGGTTAATTAACGAATTTTAATTAATTAGCCGACTTAACGCACCCATTAGCCACCCACGTAATGTACCCCTGGCCGCATCAGTCACCTGCACAAACTGTACCAGTGCATTCTTTTACGGATTTTTTAAAATAAATCTGTTCGAATTAAAAAAGAACACCCGGTATACAAATCATTCCAAAACCAAACGCTAGGGTTTGTTCACCGCAGATCGCACAGATTCCCAGGGAATGAATGGCCTTTCACTTCCGTAATAGAAAAAAGTGAAGACACAGAAACGATCCGAAACACACGGTGAGATTTGCACGAGAGGGGTACGAAATAAAAATACATAAATTGAAATAATAATACCAGAACTCCGATCTTAACGAAAATCGCGTTCAAAAATAAAATATTTAGGTTCGAGCGGTGGCAAGGCGATAGGTCCACGCCTGGTGGAGAGTCAGACAAAGAAGTCGACGACACGTAAAGGAAAAAATGATAATAAAGAGGGGAAATTTAGCCGCCAATGGCAAGAACAAAAAACCAACTCCTCCGGGTGTTCCCTAAACGGGACACAACTAAATGCGTGCGAACACGCTCCCTACAGAACCGTCAGGCCGCTACGCTATGACGAAATAAACCCAGCAACAAAACAATGCTAACAAACAATTAGTAGAGAAAGCATTAAAAAAAACACGTTCTGCAAAACCGGATCTGAGGAAACAGTTCAGCGGGGAAGAGAAACACACACGAAATACAAAAAAGTCTTAACTGACAGACGCCGACTCCAGTCCCACGACACTGAAGCCTGGCAGGATGACGGCGTCCAGGTGATGCTCGATTCTGTTCTTCACTCTATTACGATGCAGATCCACGACGGCTGTGCGGAACAGTGGCTGTGCGGAACAAAGTGAAGAATAGATTCGAGCAGCGATGCGCGAGAAGGTAACCGAGACGTAACATGCCCCGAGCTTCATATCGGGAGAGGAGCTCGAGGTAGTTACTGCACCTACTCAAACTTTCTCTTCCCCTTCCCTTTTCAAAAGAACACATCAGCCAGCGACCATTATAGTTTTGTTCTGTAGCGGGCAAGGCAGGGGAACGCCTTTTCCCCTGCCATGCAAGACTTGCGAGACGTGACTTGGGTTCGGCCGCACGCGCAGTTGTGAGCCCCTATTTCTTAGTGTCTCCTAGCGTTGGGGCACCCTGGGGTGCCTTCAAATGGGCTTTGCTCAGGGTGGAGACATCTACCCATTTTGTCCCACACGTTTATTTTTCTCTTTGTTCAGAAGCACGTGAAAGAGCGTGTCCCTGCACTCGTTTGTGGCGCTGAGTGTGCTATAGCGACATATTGTTTTTGTCGATTTCTTTGTATTTTACCCGTGAGCGTGTGCTGTCGGCATCGGGTACTACAAAGGGTGGCCTCACCCTAAACAGAAGGACACTGAGGCACCCTAGGGCACCCTAGGGCACCCTATTCTAAAATCGCCTACTGCCTAGCCTCGGGTTATTGTTGGCAACTCATAAAGCACGCGCTGATTTCCACACATTGTTATTGTTCGGCTATCCCCGTCATCGCAGTGATTGTTCACGGGCCTTACCCGAATTCATGTTGAGGCAATGATTGCCACGAGCACAGATTGAATGCTCACGCACTGTGTGTGCACTGCACGGGACACAATTAAGCTATCTGTCACCGCGGGGATCGCTAAGTTTGATGACAAAATCTGGAAATCACAATGTGTACGAATCTAACAATGCGAATTTATGAGCTTCGTCATTTATATTTCGTCTCACCTTAGCATGAACTATTGTCAGCCGGGCCTGCTAAATGTGAGCGAGCTAGTTGGTTTGGATGAAGCCTCAGCGGCTGCACGAGCGCTCGTGCAGCGAGGGCTCCAGTCAAGGCAGTCAAGGCTAGCCGCTCGCGCTTGCAAGGTATTCGCAGTTAGTCCATGCTAAGGTGAGACGAAGTAGAGTTTGCGAACAAGACTGTTATGGCGTCCAGGTGAAGTCCGGGCGGCGCCCAGCCTTAGGCTCATCATTGCTAGCAGTGGCACAGCCTGTGTCACTCCGACAACTCTGTGCAGTCGCGACCAGTTAAGTCGTAACATGGGGAGTTTCGCAGTGACAGACGTAACAGATGTTTATTGCATAGTCCAAAGTTCAGAACAGACAGCCGGTCTTCAGGAAGGAACGTGCCGTTTTTCCTCGGGGAAAAACAACGTTCCTGAAGGTATTCCCGAGGGCAAATCCTCGGGGATTTCTCACGGCACGAGCATCCCACGACGAAAACGCGGGCTTTCGATGCAAAGTCTCGCGTTTTCGCTTGATTGTGCCGGGAGAAATCTGGGGTTTCTCTCGTGTGAATCCCTGAGCGCTCCCGAAAAGGACAAATTGGACGCTCCCTGTTGCAGTTGGCCTCGTTTCCTGTAGCATACCTGACGCGCACTACACTAACGAAAAAAGCGCATGTCTGAGTCTGCTAGGTTCTCTCAGTTTCTAAGCGGAGAGCTGGAGTTGTTCCCAAGGCGATCCCGCGGTCAACTCCGCACTCGCCGGATCTTGCTTTCTGACGCATTGCCGCGCCAGCCATCCTGACGTCAAGCAGCTGAAGATCTCCGGCAGATGGCAAATTGCAGCGCCTTGTATTAGGGTGCCTCGATGCTAGCGCCACTTCTAGGGTGGCCATTGACCACCGTGATTGGGTGTATGTGACGTACCACAGTTCCATCGAGTTCTACTTGTTTGGAGTGCGGGGATGTAATTCGTGGGCGGAAAAGTAATTTTAGCATGATCTAGACTACAGTGACTCAAGACAGCGCCGACAAGAGTACCTAAACGTTTGACCCAATATGGCGACTGTCCTCACCATGGACGTGGCGCTGGCATCTAGCCGCCCTACTTTGTTCCGAGCAGACCGCATGGTCATGTATTCGGCATAATCCCGGAGTGAGCTTCTCGTGCTGCAGGATCTTGCTTGGTGACGGATTGCCCCGCCACGGGACCCTAACTAGGTGCAAGGATTGTCCATGAACACCATAAAAGTTGTGTTTTGTAAGAATAATTCGTGGCCGTAATAATGGAAAGCTTTAGTATAATCAACATAAACTCCAAACAAGTTTCTTATCCTGTAAATTGTGTAAGATAAACTATTTTTCTTTGAGTAAGCCGAGTTTCGAACAACGATGATCTTGACATCCAAACTGCGACCTTGTAATGGGTTAATAATTGTCGGAAAGTTTTGACAATCTTGCATAGATATGTTTCTCAAGCCCTTTGAAAATCAGGAAGTATCGAAATTTGTCTTTAGTTTTTAATGTCATTATTATCTCATTTCTTTTACGGTTCCGAAACTTTGCAATCTGCATGCGTTTTTGAAATATTCCTGCGGATACACACAAATGAACTATAGGAGTTAAAGAATGCATGACAAGTCTAAAACTAACTTTACAGGTCTAATTTGAATATCATCCAAATCTCTACTGTATGTATTACTTATGTTTCTGACTACATCAAAGACCAAGAAATTGTTGGCGGGATACAAGAACATTGAATTCATATTTCTATATTTAATATGCCTGCGAGCCTCATCATCATACAGTAGAAAAACTAAATTTACACAGTAATAATTCAATTTGTTAGCTAAAGCAGTATCTTTAACTTGTTTCTTAATATGCACCCCATCTATGTTGTCATGGTTCTGATTGTTTGTCGAATTGAATTATATTTCTTCCAAATAACATTAATACATCCAACCGAAGGTCTGAAGTACTGTTGTAACGTTTATTTTTCTCCGATTTTAATTTAAAGTTTCTTCGTTAACTTGTCGCGATAAGATTTAAACTTTTTCAAATCATCTTTGATTTCGTGATTTGTGAAATCTTTTAAAATCTTATTTTTTTATTTTGTGAAATGATTTGGGGTAATCCACGGTTTCCAAATTCTGCGTGAGTCTTTTTTTTCTTTTTGTAAAGAAACTTTTGATATAGATGTGCTTAAAGATTTCTAAAATTGCATCTTAGCTGCATAGAGGGTCTGTTCCGGAAAAAAAGAATGTTGGCATTTTCAATATTATTTCGAAACTGGATTATCTAGATTATTGTCTTGATTATCTGGGATGATGTATTGACAGTGTCTGAATGCCTCTTTGTGACAAATGCCATCATTAATGCGTAGGAATATAGGAAGGTGGTTGTTTATATAGGTTTATATAATGCAATTATATATATATAGGTTTATATAATATAATTTTATATATAGGTTTATATATTGTAATAAAATGGTCATTGAAAGTTTCCGTGTGTACTGTAATTCTTGTTGGACGAGTTGTTTTGTTAGTATATCTGTTCGTTGAAAGTAACACTTCAAATTCATTTTTAGGCCTATTATCAAGTAGCATATACATATTGAATTGCCCTGCAATGATTACGTTCGAAATTGTTAACTCAATATATCAAAATATGCAAGAAAAGTGTTAATATTGCCTTCTACAAAGATAAGCATATTTTCTGCTCGCAGAGATAGCACTTCACCATCCTTTGTCATAGTACACAAATTAGTTAATAATTCGGTTTCAATGTTTTCTTCAATCAGCAAACATACTCCTCCACCACGATTAGAAATTCGACTTAAACAGTAGTGGTTGTAAGATGACAACTCTCTGTAACACCGAAATAGAGCGCAGCTCTTGAGGAGGAAGATGGAAGGGTACTGAGGGAGTGTATACCCCTCCTCAATGCTCCTCACCCCGTCGTCCTGCACTCCTATCCTCCTCCTCCTCTTCCGTTCTCCTCTTCCCTCTCCTCCTCCTCCGTCCTCCTCTCCCTTGGTCCTCCCGCCTTCCCCTTCTACCTCCCTCCTCCTCCCCCTCCCCCTCCTTATCCTCCTACCCGCGCGGTGCATTATGGGAAATGTTCCCATAATGCACCGCGCGGTTACGCCGACGGCGACGGCGATGGCGACGGCGACGTTGACGCAGCTCTAGCCGGAAACGGGCGCTAAGAGCTGCGCTCTAAAACATCTTACTCAGAATACCATTGTCAGGGTATACATAATTACATAAAATTTAATCAAAAACTGGCCAAAATATCTATTGCTTTATTTGTAGCTGTCCTTACTTTTAAATGAAATAAATCTTTCAGTAAAGACTCAAAACTGGTTTCAAGATGCTGAAAAAGATCATGGGGGAATACGTATGGTGAATTATTCGTGAACTGCGAAAGTCCTAGTGCCTAGGGGATATTAGCGGAGAGATGTTTTGGTGGCGCCCTCCTATGGTTTCTCTCATGACGTCATTATCTTATGAACAACAAGTTCGATGGTGTTTGTAAATAGCATGGTGGAAGCTTGAAATCATTGTACTCTCAAAGCAACACTGCCAACACCGTCCAAATTAAAGTTCTTACATTCCTCTCATTTCCATCGATGATAAATCCTTTGCTGACGTCATAGTGAGCATTCGGCCAATCATGGAAGGCCAACCACAGCGACGCTTTCGATCTGCGCACGTCGCCAATAGACTTGGAACTACGAATAAATCGCTTGCAGATTATTTTCGCTTCTTATAAGATAGACGTCATCACCATTTTTGCACCTGATAATGAGTTTGCCATTCTTGTGTAATACGTACATAAAGCATCTTCACTTCGGCTATTCTTTGGCCTTGGCCAACAGTTCGCGATTTTGCTTCGTCAGTTTGTCATTGTTGAATCGATACTTCTTTCAACGGAGTATGTCACGTAACTTTTCTTCACTTCTGCACTTAAATTCCATTGACATGCGTCTCCTTGTTGTTCTTAGTAAAGGAAAACGTGAGAGATATAATTCTAGCGATTTAATTTACTTTTGAGGGCAGTCAATGAATGGCTGTTACTTTGGTTTCAGCTAACTCAGGCAGTTCCAGTCTAGCCTCCATTTCGTTTATTTTGCTCATTAGATCTCTCGTCTTTTGTCTTCGCGGTGCCCTGAAATTCAAGGTTAAGCATTCGGTTTCTCTATTTGAGGTCATGAAGTTCAACATTTGAACCTCCAACTCCTCATCATTATCTTTTTTCTCCAGGGGGCAAAAGATAATGATGAGGAGGTTCACTTTAGTTTTTAGTTGTTTAATATCTTCTCTCTGTTCTTTGACACTTTTGAATAGTTCGTCATGTTTTGAAATTATGCTAATTGATGTTTTGATGCCTCCAACTGTTTCTTTGAGGTTCAAGAGCTCATTTAATCTGCCAGAAGTCCAGATACATTCTACTGTCACATAACGGCGGTTCATTTGTACTATGAAAACGTATGTCTATTTTTGCCAATTATTCTATTTTCAGGCGAGCCTTACAACAAACATTAAGTCCTAATATTTATGAAATTCAACGCACCTTTTGAAGCTATACTCATTAATAATGTTTACAAGTTTCAGACGTAAAAACCGAGGTGTTGTGGTAAGAATTGATCGTCCACTTCCGTCCATGAAGACTAATTTGTAGGTGTATTTTTTAATCAAAGAAGCAAATGGAAAAAAGAATTACCATGATATCCGAAGTATACAACGCCTAATCTGCACATCTTAACAATTGTAACAAATTGGTCAAACTAAAACTTATGCTCGTTTGTATCACCAAACCATGTACGGCCGATAACGCCACTTTTCACAAGTTCCCACCGAGCTGAATTTTCACTTTACTCTTACCTAATATCAGATGAAGACGCTTTCCTCTTCCATGTAGTTGTATTTATGAAATACGTTCAAGAAGGGCCAAGCCTTATAGTAGCGATTGAAACATACTTATATTTTCATTTTTCTTGGCCGCCGTGGGGCCTCGGCCTTAATGATAGAATAAGGGAGCATTGTGTGTCACTCCCTTCGACACCGTCAGCCCATTTGGCGGTCAACTGCTTAAGCTCAGGTACTCCGCATGTTTGCTGACACAAGTATTCAGGTCAGATCCAGAGACCAAATTACAAGGAAAATTTAGTAGGAATATAAAATATAATTACGTGGGGATGTTTGCATCAGTAATCCTTCCCTTGCATTAACAGATGATGAGTTACTGTTTTTATCTTTTTTCATCGCCGCATGTTCTTAGATAGGATTTATGACTAAAAGCACTCTCCGAATTTCTTTTTTTTTTTTTTTTTTGAAGCCGGAATGAATTGTTTTGCGCATGAACGAAATGAGGGAGGGGTGGAGGAGCTAACTTTTGTTTTTCTATTTTGCCTCTGACGTTTTGTTAACCTGCCATTTGCGAGCGAGCGCTTGTGTGCAGCGTTTTTTTTTCTCAATTTTTCCTCGTTTTTGTGTTTTGTTATAGACCAAAATGACGCCATTATATTCGATGTTGTTCGAAGCGCAAGCTCATAACTACTCCAATATATTCTCTTCCAAAAGGAAGGATCATGATTGTGTAGGATGGACGTTGAACGGTCATCCTTCTGCATTTCGGCCGTGCAGTGAAGCCAAAGCTACAAGGCAGTAACCCAATACGTCAATTTTGGCGCCGCGAATGTCTTTTGCAAGTAAATTGTAAGGACGCGCCGACGTGGGTAAAGCCTGCATGAGGCCGTGTAATATGACAACATCATCTCAAATTTTCGCCTGAAAGGGTCGGAGCCAATGATCGATAGGAAGATGGAAAGACAGATAGCTTTGCCTGGACCACTCGTACTAGCGGGCTACTCGGTACGGCAGAAAAGCAAGAAGGATATAATATATAGGATATAAGATGTAGGATAAAAGATTCCACATGTATTTGGTTACGGTGCTTTAAGAATAATGTATTATTGACAACGTCTGATATCCCTGGGCCATAGATACACGGGAGATGTAAATGAACAACTGAACCCTTCTTAGATGTAGCCCTATTAATAATTAATATTAATATTATCAATATTATTTAATAATAATAATAATAATAATAATAATAATAATAATAATAATAATAATAATAATAATAATAATAATAATAATAATAATAATAATAATAATAATAATAATAATAATAATAATAATAATAATAATAATAATAATACATTTATTTCGAGGACTATACTCATGACAAAGCAGTCAGGTTCGTCAAAGCCGACATGGGCTTGTGTGACTGAACCCTTTTAGGTAAAATTAATAACATAGTTAATCAAGAAAAAAAAAGTTAAGACATTAGAAGACCATGGTAATTGTTCACTTCAGTAGTACTGATCACTATAAATTATTAGAAGAAACAAAAACGTTAATGTTAAGGCTACACAGAGAGAAAAAAAAGCAAAAAAGAGTTAAACTCGGTTTGTCCGTCTGGTCACAGGACATTCAAAAGAAAATCGCCACAAAAAGTTGAGGCACAGGACTTCGAGATGAGGAGTCTGGCAGAGTGAGCAAAAAATTGCACACTCACACGGCAGGTCTGTTCACAGCCCATTCACAGATCGACACAAATTATAATAATAATATTAATAATACAAATGTTTTATTTTTCTTTAGTGCCCACAAACAGCTGTAAAGCCTTCTCTGTGGTGCACTGTCATTTCGTGTTTACCATCAATACTATATAAAATACAAGCATGCACAGACTTACACACACATTTGTAAGGACAAATACAAGTTTGCAGAGCCAATACAAGCCTACACTAACTCTTTGTTGGATAAAATGTACTTTTCCAAGGCCGACTTGAAGCTAACAAAATCAAGAAAAATATCAACGTCACAATCGCATATCATATTATAGGCAGACTGCATCCGACACAATGGCGATGATTCACAAATTCTAGTGGGATAAAATGTTAAAAAATGGACACTAGATCTGAAGGGCACATGAAAGTCTATATTCATCAGTAAATTTTCAGTATTAACAGTACCATGCACTACCTTATGAAGAAAATGAATGTCTCTAACAGCCCTCCTCGTTGATAGCCTTTCAAGGTTAAATAATGGCAGCAACAAATCGCAACTAAAAAACAGTTTCCGACCAATGTATCGGTCATAAATAATTCGCATAAATTTTTCTGCACACGCTCAATGGATTTCAACTTGTGTTAAAGATAGTGAATTCCAACTAATTACACCAAATTCAAGTCCTGAGCGTACAAGGCTACAGAACAGATGCACTACAGATAATGGTGAAGTGAAAGAACTAGATAAATGAGTGATCATTCCCAACTTTCTTATCGCTGATCCAACAATCTTAGAAACGTGCGCAGTGAATGATAGAGTACTATCAATATAGACGCCAAGGTCTCTTTACCAGAGATACACGATCTATCACATTTCCTCAAGCACATAAGGGTAAAAGAAAACGTCCCGCTTTCTATATAAAGAAATCACTTTAGTTTTTCTAGGATTTAGCGACAAAGCATTTTTCTACACCACTCAGAAATTGCACCAATATCAGTTTGCAATAAAGTACAATCAGTATGGTCTTTAACATTTGAAAAGAGTTTTATGTCGTCAGCAAAAAGGAGGATGTTTGAGTGATTAACGCATGATACTATATCGTTTACAAACAAAATAAACAACAGTGGTCCCAGGTTCGAACCTTGGGGTACACCAGAAGTTGATGTAAAACACTTCGAAAAAGAGTTGCCAACACGAACAGTATTACTGCGTAAACTCAAGTAGCTCCTGAACCATTCACAAAGCTTTGGGCACAAGCCATGAAAAGATAGTTTGCAGAGGAGCAAAGTATGATCTACACGGTCGAAGGCCTTCGACATATCAAAATGTACGGCATCAATTTGGCCTCTGTTTGTGACTACCGGCACAGAGAAATCTAGAAAAGAACACAAATTTGTTTCAACGGACTTTCCCTTTAAGAAACCATGCTGAAAAGGACTAATTTTTGACTGAGGTAATTTGAGATCCGGTTATGCATAACCATTTCAAAAACCTTCGCAAAACCGCACAATAACGAAACGGGACGATAGTTACTAACTAATGAATGATCACCGGCTTTGAATATGGGCACAACTATAGAAAACTTCCACAAACTAGGGAAAGTACTTTTTATGAGAGATAGGTTAAATATATGTTCCAAAGAGGGGCAAATATATCAGAACAAGCCTTAATAATAAAATTGGGTATACCGTCAATTCCCGTCGAGAACTTAGGTTTTAACTTTTTTATCGCCCCAAGGACTTCTGAGACATCAACAGTAAAAGCAGATAAAAAGTTTGTGTTGTTAATGTTGTCTGATGCACCGGCAGTCCTAAAACTAGAATAGCAGTGACTAAAGTAATCAGAGAAACGATTAGCTATGTGAATTGCCGAGGACAAATAGCCAGTTGATTCACGTAAGCATAAGTTTTGTGCATTGTCGCGCATGTGGGTTTTAGCATAGCGCCAGAACGTCCGAGAACCTCAGAACTTCCAGGTGATGCGTCTAGCGGAGTCGCGCAAACATACACCACAGAAATGTGAAAAAAAGAGACAGTTATACATTTTTCTTTAGTATATGCATATGACGGAGGCGCTTTTTCAGTTTTTCTTTGACGTAAGGTTCCAGAGATCTGCTGGTGTTTATTCCAGCATTTGATTTTTTTTTATTATATTAGACTCGGGTCTGTCGAAGCCAGGGTTAGCTTGTGTGACACGACCCAGCAATGATGTTAACCAATGTGAGTGGTAGACGGGCGTTCTTGGTATTGCTAATAGCAGTCAGTAAAGAAGTTCAAAATAGTTCACAAATGGCAGTCAGTATAGATGTTTAAATTAATTCACAAATGAAAAAAATAGAAACACAGAGATGATTTCTATAACTACACTATACCATCCTTCATAAAAAGTGATATTTAAACACATAGATAAAGTCCATGTACACTTTCAAAAGAAAAAAAAAAAGAAAAGTTTGCAAAAAAAAACAATAAAAAAAACGGATATGTGTATGCAGGCATATATCACAACAAACATGCACCGAAGCATATATATATGTATGCCCAAATTTAGATGTACAGATACGTACACGGATATACAAATATACAGTACTTACAGCATAGATACAGATAAAGACACAAACAAATGCCTATGTGGATTCAGCACGAACTGAAGAAAGGACCAAAGAGTCCAAAATGTTTTTCACAAAAATCAAATGCATATATGGTTTCTAGCACATTTCTTCCATAGGATTTTTTAAAGATCGTAGTGAATCGATTTTATTAAAAACGTCTGGTAATTTGTTGAAGATGTCAGGCACGTAAAATGAACGTATACTCTTTGCGTAGTTGGTGTTCACTCTAAGAAATAGCGTTCACTATTTCTTATAGAGTGTTGAATAAAGTGAGGTGTTTTAAACGGAGCTATTCCAATAATACTTTAGGATAACACATCGGTGAAAAAGAGGAGAAAACGCGGTAGGCCCACTGATGCGAATACGTTACCATCCTGTATTAGTTTGGGATCATAGGCAACGTTTTTGGCGATGCTCTTAAGAATGACATCTATTTTTGTTCTCCAAAGAGCTGAACAGTTGGCGAAGACTGTAATCCCGTATCGCAGGGTTCCATACCCGAGAGCATTAAGGCCACGGTCCCACTGAATGTGGCAGTTTAGGTACTTTTGGCAGGTCATTACTCATCTCCTTTTAAATACTGTTTTGTGGGATTGATGTCATTCGAAAGGCAATGCAACCCTCTTTCATTTGATATTATGTATGTATTGGTTTATACTGTTCATGCGCATTTGTAGCGTTGCGAATCTGATGGCGCGGACCCTCACTTGCTCCGCTGGTTCATGTTTTATGAACGATCCATTAAAGATAACACGGTTCCAACAGAGCAGTTTTGTTAAGATGATGTCGGAGCAGAATATAACGATATACGTTTTTGGTATTTTCACTACTTTTGTTTTTCAGCTCTCCAAATATTGCCTTAAAATCGACATTTTTCAGCAGAAACATGTTTTAATGACAAACGCTAGAGCAGTGAAATTAGCTAGATGTAGTGATTATAATTGGTTATATGCAGAAAAAATTTAATGTTGTGTAAAATTTTTTTGTTTAGATATGCTATATCAAACGTAGAACTTTTTTATACTTCGAGTCATGGTAATTCAAATGCCGCTCAGTAAATAATTAAACTATGGTAACATCTTCTATAACATTTAGAACTACAATAGTTGCCCAAGAGGTAGACGGTGGCTTTTTTTATTTCCAATGTCATAACGCTCTGGGAGTCCTTGAAACTTACCTGTTTTTGACGCACATCTTTTTTGGACATCAAACAGATTTATTGGCATCTAATAACATTTATTGTATGGAATAGATATACATTGCGATTTATTAGATTTTCCCAATGATCTTGCTTTGGTTTCTTGATAGTTGTAGAGCTTAGCTGATTTTAAAAACAATTAAAAACTGTTTGGGTGTTTTGTTGCGCTACCTGGCGGATGGCTGACAAAACTGCTGATTTCTAAGTTCAAGAAATTTTCGAGGGCGGCGTTGGCGTTTGTATCATCATCAATATCCGTGTCGTTTCACCTTCACATCTAGAAAATATATTTGAAGGTTTACTATCGATAAATGAACGGTTTAAGTACTGGGTCAGGTTAATAAATCTAAGACAAACAATTACACAAGCGTAGCGTGATATAAAGTGTTCATTATTCGATATAATTGAAATAAATAAACGATAAAGACGAAGAGGGAAAGAATACACCCGAGTTCCCTTCATGCCTAGAGTCACTAAATGAGCTGCGCTTAAAGTATCGGCACTCCGTTCCCCAAAATTGTCTTAGGCGCCGCCATTTTGGGTCTTGTGCAGAGCAAACGCAACTGCCGATCGTCATGATCCAAAAGTGCGACTTCCTCTGCATTAGATGCGGTGCTAGGAAGCTGATGCAATATTGCTATGCTCTGTCGCGGGTTGTTTAAACATTCGTGGAGGACGGAAAAGCGTTTCCTGTGATTTCAGATAAAGCTTCAGATAACTGGCAACCATGATTTTAAGCCGCAATATGACCAATTGTCGTTACTCTGAAGCGTAGCTAATTTACTGGCACTAGCGGGAACAATGAGGAAGAGGCAGGTGTCAAAAGGTAGTGGCTTGTGGAATCCACGGGGCTCACGCCATGGCCCCTCCAGGTATTACAAGCTTCTTGAACAAGGGCATGAATAGTGTCATTAAATAAGCTACGGTTCAGAGTAGCGACACTTGGCCATATTGTGGCTTAAAATCATGGTTGCCAGTTATTTGAAGCTGTATCTGAAATCACAGGAAACGCTTTTCCGTCCTCCACTTTAAACAGTTTGCGACAAAGCAAAGCAATATTACACGAGCTTCCTAACACCGAATCTAATGCTGAGGAAGTCGCAATTTTGAATCATGACGATCGGCAGTTGTGCCTGCTCTGCACAAGCGCCAAAATGGCGGCGCCCACAACACTGTCGGGCAAGAGAGTGCCGATACTCTGAGCGCAGCTCATTTATTGGCCCTACTTCCCGCGAACCTCCTTTCCCCTGTCTGAAACTGAAACTAAATATAAATAATACACCATTATTATAGCGTATTTAGTTTTAACCACCTACACATAATGAGAGGAGGAAGCGGCCGGGTAGGAGAAACGCGGGTTTTATGTGCGACTGTTCTAATCAACGTTAGTTCTAACCGTCTCAAAAGAGAGAACGCGCGAGCTTGCGCTGGTTAAAAAAGACGGTCCAAAGAAAGGAGGCGGCACGCTGTGTTCTTTGTGATTGTGCGTCTAATTGCAAATTGTTGTGTATGTTTACAGCCTGAAGTTAGTCTGCCTTAGTGGGCGTCTGGTGTCTCAGGCGTAGATGAGCAATTTAGCCAGTGCGGTACAACCGCAAACCTGGGGTCTTTAAACGTGCACCACGCAGTAGTGATACACGACCGCACGCCGGTATGATGTTCTTCCAGATCGAAACTGGCAGGGGCGGGGTGGGTTCTGCAGCGCGAGCTTTCGCTCCACGTGCTCCGAGCTGGTGTGCGCTAGACACGCACACGGCCACCGATCGCCCCCCCCCCCTTATATAAGTATTTGAAGATCGACGATGGACGTCGATCGTCCCGAGGTAATGTAACGTAATAACATTATATAAATAATAAACGTATTGAAGGATTGAACGACTCAATTTTTCAATTCTTGGATTGTAATATGGCGGTAGCCTATTGAACTTACTGTTGATGAAGAGCAATTTGAGGTGACGAGGTAATGATTAAATGATGAGGCTTTATAAGGACGACGATATTAGTGGGTGTCGAACCACAACGTACAGTGCCAGATTTGTTTCAAGTATCATGTACCCAAAGACATTTCTTCAACCGTAACAGAGTATGGTAGGATCAATGAGGATGCTGCTTTACAACTATCGTGGAACAGGAAAACCGCAATGTGCAGAAGTGCGGCTTATTCGTTAATATGAAGGCCGGATTTCTAGCAGCATTCCCTGATTGACTACTTGGAACAAATGGCCTCGTTGACGTAAAGTGTCCCCGTTCCAAAAGATTCTTGAAGCCTTCTGAAACCGCAAAGGAGTATGAGGCGAAAAATAAGAAAAAGGAGCCTGGTGTGAAAGGTCCAAATCACCACCACCGCCTCTACTACCAAATACAAGGGCAGTTACACAATACACAAAGAGAGTTTTGTGATCTCGTTATATTTACACTCAAGGGCATTGATATCCAACGTATTCAGAGGGATGACACCTTCTTGTCAACCATAGAGCCTTTTCTACTCAAGTTTTGCATGGAAGGCCCGACTTCCGCTGAAATTCCTCACGTAGACGAGTTGTCCGACCCAATAATCTGCCATTACTCCCGATCTGGGAATCTCTCGATCTTCATTCATGGCCATAGTATCTTGAGATCGAGGAGTGTGGCTCTTCGTCCGCCGAACATTGCTTCGGCCGGTGTTTTTAGCGTGTAAGATGAGACCGTCGCGTGCTGCTGGAACAAGAACCTAGCGATTCTTCACTGAACTGCTTTTTCCGTAAGCTTCAAGAGGGCTTTCTTCGTTTCGCACACCATCTGTTCTGCTTGCCCGTTAGTTGCAGGATGGTATGGTGCACTAATGTGATGCCTGATGCCGTTTTTTTTTGGGGGGGTGGGGACTTGTTTATTTTGTTTGAAGCAAGATTTGGCCGCGTTATCAGAGAAATGTATTTTCAGTAGGGCAGAAGTAAGGAAAAGAGAGCGTAGAACGTCAATGACGTGTTTGTACGGATCGGGGCAGGCATCGTGTAAACTTCCAACCACTTAGAGTACGCATCGACCATGACTCCGCAGATGCGGATACGTTTCGCCACCCACAGACTGAATAGTGGATCGTTTTCAGTTACAGTTCATGATGCCGCTGGACTCGAGGAAGCCTTCGACTCTTTCCACAAAGTTAGCCCAGGTGCCAGCACTTTTGTCGAAAGCGGTAAGTGTTCGAAACGTCGACAACGTCGGTAGCCAAGTGCTGTGCTTGACACTGGACGCTTACCATTCGCTGAGAAGAAACTTGCTTGTTCGTCTGCCACGAGTCGTCCGATATCAGGTCATCACCGCTACTCCATCTCCCGACAAAACAGGTCGTCATTGTCCGCATGTCCATAGTTAGCAATCACGTGAACTTATAAATTCCTATACGCTCATAACTTGCCGTCGCTAAACGCCGTTCATTCATAGCGTCTTCATTGCAAATAAACGTCTTCCTATTTATTCTTATGGTTTTCATCATACTCCTCCTAAGCTGTGCTTACAACATTATATGTGTCGGTACTTCCAAAAATATTGCAACGGCGTTTGTTTTCTGGGAACTATAATGTAACAACGTTTACAAAATGTTCCGGATCCCGTGAAACACAATATTTCGTTATGTCACTTTTCGATCGTCATTATAATGGTGAGGTAAGCACCGTAAATCGCGAAGCAGTTTACTTGACGTCCGCTTTAATTGGTGTCTTGGAACATTGAGTCTACTGAGCGTGCATTCCTGCAGAAGAAGTTTTCATTGAAAGAATATTGACACGCCAATCAACAATTGATTCCTTCTTGGTAAGATTTATTGCGAAAGCCCGTTACAATCGCCGAACCGCATCTCCCGATATCAGAGAACAATTTATACAAAGCCTGACATTCTCGCATGCATGCGTTTGCTGGGCCACGCTATTGAGCCAGCTGAGCACCAGCTGGCAGCGGCGCGAGCAAGGCCACGAGGGAACGTGATGGTGTTCGAGCCATCCCACCGTGAACCAATGTTTCGGCCACTCCACGGGTGCGTGTCGCCATCTATTGGTTGAACTAACGCCTTGTTCAAGATGGCTGCCGTGGGACCGCAGCCTTAACGACCATTTTTCTGACAGAGGTTGGGAGGAAGGTTTTGGTGAAATATAATAAACACGATACATTTCGTAGTCTTTTAGCCAAATAATCCAGGTGTGTATTCCATATTAAATCGCTATCGTAATAAATGCCCAAGTATTTTACTGTATTTACGTATGGTATAGGCGTACTGCTGCAAGATACACAAGACGATGAATGTAATATAAAAGGTATGTCTATGCCTGCCCGCTTGAGTGGGTTACGGAAAACAGACAAGTTTTGTTTTGCACATTCATAATATTCGATTTGCTTCAAACCAGTTCATGTCTCTTGTAAAAATTTGTTTGTAGCATGTTGATTGCACTAGGCAGGCTGATATGAGTAGATAGCAACAATGTGTCATCTGCATATTGATAAACTGTACATCCTGATGTTGATCTGGCGAGATCGTTCACGTAAAGGTTAAGCAGCCAGGGGGACAGAACCGAGGCTTGTGGTACTTCCTACTTTAGGCATACTTTGGCGCTTGTTTTGTTGCAAACCAATACCTGTTGTGATCTGTCAGTCAGAAAGTTTTGAAGTAATGAAAAAAATGGACCTCGAAATCCGTAATTGCAAAGTTTCTCCAGCAGTATTTGGTGATTAATAGAATCAAACGCTTTCCACACATCGAGAAAGAGTGCGCACGTAAACTGATTATTGTCGAATGAGTTGTGTAAAGGATCAGACATATCTTCAAGTGCCGAGATGGTGCTGCGGCCGGCGATAAAGTCGTATTGGTTAGTGATAGAATATTGTAGTTGTCGAGGAAGGCGCTCATTGTTTTAAAAACATGTTTTCGAGAACCAATGCCAAACAAGGAAGAGTAGATATGGGACGATAGTTTTGTACAATGTCACGTGCACCATTTTTATAAAGAGGTCTGACAATTGCGCTTTTGAAAGATTTTGGGAAAACCCCGGTGTCAATAATTCCGTTTAGTATGTGGAGAAGAACACGCTTTCAGACATTAAAAGTGCGAAGCAAGTCGCTGAGTTTGATATTATCTATTCAGGAGACTTATGAGGCTGAAAGCTAAACAACAACATATGAAGATCTTGTTGAGTCATGTTTGGGAGAAAGGCAGAATTCGGGCATGGTTTTTCCAGATTTACTGCCGAAACATTTACATCGTCAGATATGCCGGAGTTTTAAGCAAAAAAATTATTGAAATTAGCCGCCACAGAAAGCATATTGGAATTTAAGTTTTTTTCAATAACTTCATCGATAGTGTTCCGTGCATTGCCGCCTTTTACTTCATTCACAAGAGACCAGGTTTTGCAATATTAGAACGTGCGTCGAGGAACTTACGTTGGTAGTGTTTCCGTTTTGCATAGCGTTATGAGAGCGGTACCTCGATTTCTCTGGCTTGCGTATTGTAATTTTATATCTTGAGCATAATAATAATAATAATGATAATAATAATAATAATAATAATAATAATAACAATCATAATAATAATAATAATAATAATATTAATAATAATAATAATAATAATAATAATAATGTTTTATTTTTTCGGATGTGCACCCTATCGAAAAGACCATCAGGAAAATCCTGATGGGCTGATGGTCTGATGGAGTCGTATTTTGGGACGTCTGATGGGCTGATGGTTTGATGGTCTGATGGTTTGATGGGCTGTTGGTCTGATGGGCTGTTGGTCTGATGGGCTGTTGGTCTGATGGGCTGTTGGTCTGATGGGCTGTTGGTCTGATGGTCTGATGGTCGAATGACCTGTCGTATTTTGGGACGTCTATCTTTTTTATGGTTTGATTATGGTGGTTTCATGGCTAATTTCAAACAGTTCGAGTTAGCCAACATTTAAACAAATGGTTGAGTGCCAAGCACGACAATATGTGAATGCATAATGTGGAAACTTAATTATGCTATGTCTGGATTATGACGAGGTGCATATCCCACTTAGAATTTAATTATATTGTCCACCGCACACTGGTAATCGCCAGCCTGACATTTGAGTACGGCAAATGCAGCTACTAATAAGAATAAAGTCAAACAAGCTGCGTTGCTTTGATATTTTTATTATGAAGTTATGAAATCATACATTGTTTCACTAGGAGGGATGGCAAGGTGGTACAGAAAAACCAGAAACGTTTGAGGAAGTACTATCGTGACCAATATTAGTTGAAACGCCATGACGCATGGCGAGTGGTACTATCAGAGCCACCTGTCAGATTTTTCAGCGAACCTCTGTGTTTGCTGAGGCTTAGGCAGGTTGCTTCTTGCACTCATTGCGCCACTATGAGCTGAAAATTGACACGGAACGGCATAGTGGTGCAACGAGCACAAGAAGCGACTTGTCTCTACCTCAGTGCATACCGAGGTTTGCTGAACAATCTGAGAGACAACTCTCATATTGTCGCGTGCCACGCGTAGTGGCATTTCAGCTCGTATTGGCTGCGATAGTACATTTGTTCCATTTCAATAGCATTTGCAATATATAAATTAAGCTAAATTAATATAAAGAAAAGGGTAAAAAGGCTACACCATGGGGTGCAAGCGATGGCAGACCTGCAACAGCATGGGCAGTCCGTGGTGGGACCGCGCATCGGGGAGGGACAGGCAGCAAAGGGATGAGCCTGGACATATCAAGGGCAATTCAGTGATCAGCGATGAGACCAAACACAGGACGACCATTGACATACGTCAACAGCAGAGTGGGCCTAGAGACGACTAAGGGACAGTAAGAGTGACATGCTTCATTGCAATTGTGTGACCATGCAACTTTTTGGAGAGTGAGCGAGCACGGCCTGATGGGATGGCAGTAGCGACCAAGCAACCCGCAGCCTTTTTCAAGTGGTCAGCTGATCAACACACTACTTTAAAGTTGGTTGCATAAACATCTAGAGGTATATTAACCTAGTAGGGTACGTTGTTGGGCTAGTTGGTTCATCTTAGTTAACAATTAAAATAGCGCAAAAAAGCGAAAGAAATTCTACGGAAGACAAAAAGGACGAAAATTAATGAAAAAAAAAATTAAAAGAAGTATGAGAATTGTAGCTGTAAATGAATATAAGGAAGAAACAGATACACATACAAAAAAGATTAAAGAGACAATAAAATAAATTTAACATTATTGCAACATGACTTTAAAGGATGAAGTTTTAGATAATCATGCCCCTAACTGAAAACCTTTTGACACCTCGTGTGGGGTGGTGTAGGTATAATAGTTCTTTGTCTGATAAGGACACAGAAGGTTCACTGACACAGACGTCACCACAAGCCTTGATTGCCTGCGCCTCGTAAAGTTCTCTTGATCTTTTGCCACGGTACGGTTCTGTGTCCTTATCAGACAAAGAACTATTATACCTACACCACCCCACACGAGGCGTCAAAAGGTTTTCAGTTAGGGGCATGATTATCTAAAACTTCATCCTTCAAAGTCATGTTGCAATAATGTTAAAATTATTTTTAATGTCTTTATTAATATTTTTCTATTTTTTATTTTTATCTACTTCTTCTTTATATTAATTTACAACTACAATTCTCATACTTCTTTAATTTTTTTTCATTTTTTTCGTCCTTTTTGTCTTCCGTAGAATTTCTTTCGCTTCTTTCTTCTCTTTATTTTTCTATTAAAACCCCAGTTGTGAGTATAGCGCTGTCCCGTCTACTTCATGTCCGTGTCTGTCCTTTGCGCTATTTAATCATTATTTTTCTACCCGTGTCGCCGGTTTAGGTACCTTTCGTGACTCGACGTGTTTTCGCTCAAGCACTTTGAAGGTCGACTGAACGATGAGACACATAAGGCTTTCAACTTAATAAAAAAATCACATCAACCCATTGACCACGCGGCTGCGGCCCATCATATATCATACGCGAGATTCAACGACAGCTTTTTTTCGCGACATAGCCTCAAATCGCCTATTTTGTAGCGTGCAAAATTGCGGAACCTCCTCGACTTTGAGCTGATTATTCCGCGAGGCGGTGGCGCATTCCCCCGACTATTTAACCTTCGAGCGAAGTAAAGGAAAGCAATGGCCACGAGGTCTGTTTGGAAGCCGAACTTAATTGCCGCCGCGACCGTCCGATGCGCCTTACAACGGTCGCGGGCGCGGGGGTGCGGTGTCGATAAAACATAAAGTGTCGACGAAAAGTCTGTCGACTTTTCGTTGGTAATAAAAGGCGTGATGAAGCATATGCGAAACGATGGACCGTAAGTACGGGTTTCCACGGTGCGTATGATTGATTGCAGACGAACGCACAATTGCCGGTGAATCGGGGGCTCAGTGTGTAAAGAGAAATCGCGTGACATATTAGTTGTGTCAGCACCTTGCGAGCCCGCGACTCTTCACATGCTGGCAAATATGTCGCGACCCATATATAGCAAATGTTAATATATATTAAACGCCTCTAGACGGCGCCGTCAGAATACCGTGAGCAACAATTAATCAAGCACTTTAGATATACATTGTGTGCAAAGAAAGTCCCGACGGTCGTGCAATAAGACGCTTTTGATGGACCCGAAGTGAAACATAAAACTTCTGACAGACCATGAGACAACCTCTGATGGCCCATCAAGAATGTCCAACAGACCATTAGGCGCCGTCAGGAACTTCTGACGGACCATCTAAACGCATCTGATGGTCCATCAGACTTTCTTGATGGTCCATCAGACAGCCTGATGGGCCATCAAAGAACTCTGATGGTCCATCAGGAAAGTCGGATGGTCCGTCAGGAATGGGCTGATGGTCCATCAGACTTGCTTGATGGTCCATCAGGCTTTCTTAATGGTCCGTCAGGAAGCCTGATGGACCATCAGAAAAGTCTGATGGACCATCAAGAAACTCTGATGGTCCATCAGGAAAACCTGATGGTCTTTTCGATCGGGCGACGAAGTATGATTCGGGTCTGCCGAAGCCAGAATTGGCTTGTGTGGCTAAACCAAAAAAAAAATAATAATAATAACTATAATAATAACTTGTTTCGAAAGGTAAGTGCAGCTAAACGTGCAACGAAAGATAGTCAAAGCCATCAATAGGCGTGTATGCCGATACCTTCATTACACGAGTAACTTGGAATTTAACTCTGTGATGCCCAGTGTTGGCCAAGAGCAACAACTCAAGAATTATTTATTTTCTCCCGTGCCACTTTTGAATCAATAAATTTAGCGCCACCTGTCGCATGGCCGAGGATACCTGCGCTGGCAGTGGAGGATCGAAATGCATCTTCATGACCGATCACTCGTCCTTGAAAACAAAAGTTGACAGTGGATGTGACGTATGATGGCGTGCGCCACCGGCTTCCAAACTACGAGAAGGAAGACCAGCGCAAATATTGCCAATTCAGGTATACATTTCTCCACTGTAGAAAATTCGAAATGCCCCTGGGCCTTTTCCCATGTCGTAACTGTTCATCATTCGTTTGACGGGAAGTAGCGTAGCTAATGCCAAATGTTGCTCACGTGACACATTTCGAAAACATGCTCGCGAAAAAGGTAATATATATTTTTCCTAGACTAGATGTTTTGTTAATTTGTGTGTTCTAAAGCAATGTCAGTGTTTCTATCTATCAAGTATTTCAAGTAAAGTTTTGGGCACGAAAGGGTTCAGATGCAAATACAAACAAGTTTTGAAACAGTCTGTAAAGCATGCCAAATAGAAGTCTGAGACATCGAAGTTGTGACTCGCATACACAGCACACTTTAGCTCAGGAACTTGCTAAGGAAAAAAAAGATCACTCTACAGAACGGGTATTACATTAATACTGAATGCTATCGAAGATTTTACAAAATCGTGATATTCATATGTGGTATGGTTACTGACAGACTAACCGCAGGAAAAAGAAAAAAAGAACTCACAGCACGGAGCCCAAAAAATAATGATAGGTACTGAAAAAAAAAACTCGTTCTTGCGTAGATCTATCATTCTCCATAAATTACCATAGAACTACGACCGCAGCTGAAGAGACGTTCGCGGGCTCCTGCGGCATGTCGATGTCGGGTACGCGAGAAGCGACGGCCTGTGGCTCGGACCTCGGTCGATACAAATGTGCAGCCGCCACACCACCATCTCCGAGTCGCATATGCGGAATCGCGTGCGACTTTTTTTACGCTTCGCCGAGTCGCGGAGAGAGTCGCGTGAGCTGCCCGTGCCGCAGACTACGCAAGTTCGGCCGCTGTTCACAGCAATGAGCGAAGATTGTGGAATCACGGCTGACGCATGGGCTGCCGAAGCGGCGTCTATCGCCGTTTGAATCAGACAGGAGTGCGCGGCGTTGGAGCGAGTATACGAGCAAGCCAGCAGATAAGAAAAAAAAACGCGCGTGCGCAACGCGCGATTCTCAGCAGCAGGTGGCGCCCCGTCAGGAAGCCCTCCGGTGTTATCTGTACGTTAGAGTGCCTTCATACACACGCGCGCTTTTGCTTGAGTGTAGAGTCACTAAATAAGCTACGCTTCCAGAGTACCGCATTCCTTTTCTTGCCATTTTGCCAACAATACCGTCGCTCATACACCAACTCACATGTTTACAAACAAACCGGAGCGCCCGGAGCGCCCTAGCGGACGCCACCGGCGCCGCGCATGCGCGATGGGGGTGTGGGCAACAAGCTCGCCGTCGCCCATAAACAAACCATTGAAATGCGATGTTACCGGCGTCAGTGTGAGTCCCCCTGCCCTTTATCGCTTTCGAATTGTTGATTTTACGTCTTCCTGGCAATGTCTGACTACATGAGCGGCGTCAGCGAAATTAACGAGGCTCGTTACACCGCAAAACTTCGCGTGAATAATCTGACATGCGGCGATTCATTCCGCGTGGACGCCGCAGAATGTACGCTAAAGCCTGATCCACATGATGAGATTTCGCTCGCAATTTTCAGTTGCGACGTCGCTCGGGCTACAAAAGCGTGAACCGTAGCTGAGATGGTCGACGTCGATACTGAAAATCGCAAGCAGAATCGGACCAAGTGAATCAGGCATAACAAGTCGGTGATGGCCGCTGGTAACAATAATCAACATCTCCTTGTATCTACTGTTTATGTCGAGCCTGCTTACCAACCTTCAAACTTAAGTCTTTTGAGGTCTGCACTTACTTCTTATCGCAAGTACCGGGCCAACATTTGGTCTACGGGCCGGTGTCGTCTAAAAGAGCAGACGACAAGCAGAAGCGTTTGAAAGAGCAGACGACAGTTCGAACGATCAGACGGCCGTTCGAACTTGAAGACGGACTGAACGTAGTCCGCAGGTGGGCCGTACAACTTGACGGTCTTCCGGCGTTCATGTTGGAACAAAACAAATAAATCTGATGACCGCAAGTATCCGTGAATTCAACACGAAGTGCTTCCGCGGCACATACCCACGTTCTCGGACGAACCGAGCACATGAAAACTGATCTTCAAACCTTTCTCGACTCTTTTCGACTCTCGACTCTCTCGACTTTCTCGCTCTCTCGACTTTCTCGACTCCCAGTCGCGGCGGTTTGACGGAAAGGCATGTTTTCGTCAGGTTCCTTTCAAAACAACGCAGGAATACACGCCTCACATGGGGCCTTCCGCCCACAGCCCCAGACCGGAAGTGCGACCGACGCGCCACCACCGCGCCGTGACGTAACACAGATGGTTGGTGTGTCAACAATATTCTGGTTCGCTGCGGCATCATTGGACAGCGGCAGTCACGTGAGTCGGTATCATCATCATCGCATTTTTCAACGCCACCATCTTGGGTCCAGTGGTCCTCTGCCTGCTGCTGTTTGCTGTTTACTGCGCGCGCACGCTGAAGTCCGTCGCTCAGCACGCGCGTTTTCCGTCTTGCGTCGAGATACGAACAACACGACTTTGATTCGCTGCCACAGATGCGGCCGCGGCAGCTGGCGCAGGCGACGGCTACAGCTCGGCTTGGCTCAGCTGCAGTCACTCCTCCAACTGCGCGCGGACCCAAGATGGCGGCGCCTGACGTGCTTCAGACGCGTAGTTTGGGAGTTTCGGTACTCTGAAAGCGTAGCTTTATTTAGTGACTCTACTTGAGTGCTGACATCTCGGCCATTTCTCCGCCCAATCGTTTTTTATGCATTCCTGAAGTGAGCGCAATCCGGTGTCACTCAGCTAGAGCGCATAGCTTGGCTAATGCATAGACACTAATTACCGCCAAGTAACGCACCGAGTGCGCGAGAGCGTCACGCGCCGGCACATTCAAGGCAACAATGGATGTCTTCACCCTGAGATAGACAGACATGTCGGCACCCTAATCTGTGTCACGTCCCTTCCGTGACCAAATATTCGTGAGGTCGACATCCAAAATTTGCAGCCACTTCAAGCGCGCAGAAAGACGTAGTTCTACGTCAAAACGCGGAAATGGGTAAAGAAAGTTTGGATATTCGCAGAAAATCACAGGGCTTAGTCTGTGATTGGAATATCACGTAGCGGTTTTCTAAGCTTCTTTTTTTGTAAATCCAGAAAAATCGTCAGCTAAAGACTTAAAATTGTGAGGAGCACAAAAAGTGCATGTTTTTCCCGTAGTGGGTGAAACAAGTGGAGAAACATATTCGCAACTTTCACGACCTATAGGGGGCGCACTGGTGCCCATCAAAATGGCTGTCATCTGGATGATCGTCGTAGAACAGCGGTACGAGGCTGGGTCTACGACGTGTAAGTAATTCTAGTTTTGCTATATACGAGCTCTATTAGAGCCTTACTTTATTTTTTCACGCCAGAAAGGGGATAGCAAGCACCTTTATTCTGAAGCCTATCATCCAGGAGCTAGGGATCGCGACTCTCACACCGCGGTACCACCATCGCTGAAAGTTGCGAATAGTGACATTGTTCAGAGTTGTGTCGGATTCGGGCGAATGGTTTTAAAATCGTCATTCCAGTAGTAGCTAAGCACTACATTTCCAAAAATAAATACGGAAAGGTAGGCATAACTAAAGTGTAAAAAAAGAATAATTGAGGAGGATATCAGCTTGTAATAAACATTAGGTTTTTTTTAGAATTCTATTCACTTCAGAATGCCATAGCCTCGAGCAATTTCTAAAACCTGTGGTGCCATTCCGCAGCGCACCGTAAGCATTTGAGTTGCCAATGAGCTTTCTTAGATTATATGGCAGAAATGGCTTGATGTGGTATAAAAACAGGAGACACTCCTTAGCTTGGAACATATATTCTTGAAATGAGCATTCCAAGCAAGGTTGGAATAAAAAACGACACCTAGACACTTTGCTGTGTTTGAGTATGAGATTAGGAGTGCAATGGCACGAGATGCAATCGAACGTGTGTACAATAGGGGAGTATGTAGGACTACAATTTTATACGGCTGTGGATCAGACGTTGTGGTGGCTGCCGCCGCACTGCTCCGGCAGAGTGCAAGATGCCCGACGGCAGCGCCACGCGACGGCAGGGTGCAGCTGGGGGGGAGGCGCAGGGGCATTCGAGGTGGAGACAGGGAATAAACTGGACGTAAGGAACCCTTTCTTGTGACTACGTGTTCTTCTGGGGTGGACCGCACGGACGAGAACCCGGGGCATCCAAGGTGTGGGCAGGGAAACCTACAACGTTCAATGCCATATTCAGCCAAAAGAGTAAGACATTCACAAAGAAGTGCTCATACATGATTTCAAAGGTCAATGTCAAAGTCACCTACAAGGAGGAGAGCCGCATTATCTGGCAAAGAGTCTAGATTGAATCGCAGGTCGGCAAGAATACAGATATGTTTCTGAGGGAGGTCCATAGAAAGCAAGCAAGTATAGGTCACTGTACGAAGTTAGGATAATATTAATAAACTCCAATCACTCAGAAGAGCCACGGAACCGTAGGAATGCTACAGCTCGCACAACCGCGTCCCGCGGTGTAGGGTCTAGTGAGGGTGAAAAAGGGATAATATAATATATAAGATGCAAGATGACGAAGACGTACTCTTTTGAACGTCGACAAAAGCGCTGCGAAAATTTCAAAGGGTCGGTGGCCGTTCAGGCGCCGTCCGAGCCAAGGTAACCTTCAGGGGCTGTTCGATTAACGTTCAACATGGTAATGCGCTGGCGATTTCATGGCGGGGTCGCTCACTTCGGTGGTTCAGTCGATGTAAACGGCTGCCACCTCCGATGCATTGGCGTCCAGGTCTAGAAGATAGCTCCGCGGTCACCCAGTATGGTGACCGCGGAGCTTACGCAGAAGCTAATTCCGCAGAAACTTACCTATTTTTGCAGTCGTTGGCGGCTTCATACTTCGGGAGGCTGAAGAGTCGAAGGTAGACTGCCTATCCAAGAAATAAGATTACATCAGGAAAGTGATGTTGAGGCAAATATCGTAACACGAATGACGAGCGCTCTTGTGCACACTGATTTCCGGAGAAGGGTTGCTGAAACCGAGTGAAATACTAAAGATATCCAGATTAAGTTCAGAAAGGAACTTACGAAAACTGAGCGACTGATTTTGTAATTCAGTGGAAGAAGAATGGAACGGTAAAAGCGTGCGAACCTGACTGTCAAGACCGTGAAGGAGCAAGGACTTCTTTTTCTCTAATCTCGGCTCATGCCCTGAAGCGCGCGCTACGATTCTCAACTTTCACGGCCTACAGGGGGCGCACTCGTTCCTGTCAAAGTGTGGCAGCGTGAAAACAGGGACGGGAGAACTGCTCAAGTCTGCAGTGGCAGTGTGCTTGATCTACCTTGCGGCCGGAAGTGCACGGGAGGATGAGAATAAGGCCATTATGTCATATGTTGTAAGGAAGTAATGGTCATTGGGAAAGGCAGAAGTATCTTAAAAATGGAGGATTTTAATCGGCATATTGCAGAATTAGCTGGGTGGGAAGATATGTAATGGGCGGCGACTCCTAAAGATAGCTGAAGAGTTGCAACTCGAGGTGGTTACTCGACGACCGACATGCGAAGAACAGTACACATGGTGCGCACGAGGATGTAAAACCTGCATTGATTAGGCTCTCGTACCTCACGAGCTTGAAACAAATAATGCACAAGTACTGTTAGATGAAGAAGGCGATCATAGTGTTGGCATCAATCATAATGTTTGAGGCTAGACTTCATTAAAGCCACCTAGAAAAACAAAACAATAAAACAGTAGGAGATCCCCAGGCGAACATACTTGAATGAGCGGGTAGTTAAGAGCGTAATGAAGAGTTTTGAAGATAAAAAAGCGACAGCAGGGTACGGGCGGCTGGATATCGAGACTACATCACAGAGCTTAAAGACCTTATCGAGAGTCACACACCGAAAATATTCATCGGACGTAGACATCGCAAGAGATTGTGGAACGTTAAAGTCAAGTTAGCCATTCATACCTGTCATGAAGCTAACATGTGTCATCGATTGACACTACACTCTGGGATTGAAGAAGGGATTCGTGAAAAATGGGAGGTGTATCAGATTTGTCAGAGATATGCTAAACAACTTATTTAAAGCAGCGGTGCAACGATATTGAATTGGAATGTTTTTCACTTTACACGAGCTTACCGGCTCTAGTCGGACTCAAGGTTACTCACACGCAACGCCACTGGCCAAGAAACTCCTTTGTTGCGGTGTAATTTCACGAACAAAAGCGATCATTTTCATTCAATCTCTCCTTTGCAAAATTTGATGACGTAACGTGGGGATCGCAGTACACCCATATGACGATATTTGAATGCGGTTCATAGATTTGACCCGAGCTGTACCCGAGCATTGCGTGGGCACTCGATTTCGGCTCGTGATTAATTCCTAGCTCGAGAAGCATTCGGGTAGTGGCCCGTGTCCAATCGCTGGAACGACGACAATAGCCGAGCCATAACAATGTCGGGAAATCAGCGCTTGTCCTGTGCTTTGCCAACCCCAGCGCGTGGCTATGATCAACATTGGCGGCATATAATCGGCTCCAGATCATGTGGCCGCTTGTTCTGGCTGCGAGTTGAGGGAATGAACGCCGCGCGTTTTTCTTTATTTTTTTCTGGGACTTCTATTGCGTGGGGTGAAAAACGAACGCGTGTTTCATAGGTCATTAACGTCAGGGATCCATTTTCAGTGGTATTTGCGCACAGTACAAAAATTGTTGCATCGCCCCTTTAACAGAAGATTACATGTGCAGATCTGGTGACTGTCCAAGATATCCAGTGCCGGCAAAGACGCAGCGAGGAAGTTTCGGGCCTAGCTTGGTTCCTTTTATGGCAGAGATAATGAAACCACTATTTTTGACGAGGTCACTGGGGAGGTGCCTAATGACCTTGGCACCCACTTGATGAACAACCTGAAGGAGAGCTTCGTCTCCGAAGAGTCGGAAGCTCCGCAACTAGACTGGCCGACGACACACTGGAGAACGCTCTCAAGAAGAGCTCATAGGCTTGGTGGCAATTCTGCGACCACTGACGCACCTCTAGACATCTACATCTAAAGGTCTGGACAGGATCCAAACCTTTTGTCTCAAGTTCAGGGGAAACGAGTTCATGGAACAACTGGCAGCAATCTTCAGCGCAATCTTCTGCGACGCAGGGCCTTTGAAACAAGACTGGCGACTTGGCTGGGTTGCCCTGATCCAAAAATGGTGGAAACCGAAAACACCTTTGGGACTATCGGCAACGAACAGTGACTTCCACGGTATACTGAGTCTCCCGCGTATCGTGGAAAAAGAATGGCGACATGGGCAGAGTGTAATGGAGTGCTCACAGAGCTCCAGGGAGGTTTCCGGCGGGATCACCGACTGGAAAATAAGCTCTTTATGATCCCCCAATGTATTGAGGTTGCCCGTAAAGAAGAACGAAGTCTGCAGTGCTGCTTTCTTGATATCGCCAAGGCCTATGACAATGTGCCTTATGACCTACTGATTCAGTACCTAGAAGAGCTTGGCCATCCACACCAGGGGTTAACGCTCATCCGATGTCTGTATTCAAGCAGCATGGTGAAAACGAAGCTGAAAGGTGCCAAATCAGAACAAGTGAAGGTGACAAGGGGTCTCCGACAGGGCTGTCCACTTTCACCGCTCTTATACACCCTCTATGTGTCGGGACTGGAGAGGCACCTAATTCAGTCTGAAATCGGGTTCTCATTAGTTCGTTCAGGGGAAGGCGAGAAGGTATTTGGGTACTGCCGGGTCTTACATTTCCGGACGACATTGTACTGATAGCGGAGACTGAAGAAAACTTACAGAAACTATTATACATTTGCGATGAGGATTCGGATGCGCGAGGCTTTCGCTTCAACAACAGAACGTTGGCAGAGATGTAGCTGGTTTAATTTAGGTAACTGCATGCTGAATGGCCAAAAAATATCTTAGCAAGACACTTACAGGTACCTCGGTATTACACTCCCCAATAGCCAAGAGCACTTGGCCGAGCACCGTCTACATCTCAAACAGGCAGCTACATGAAGCACAAATATTCTTCACAAACAAAACTTATGGGGCCGCAACCGGTTTGGTGTGACGCGAGAACTCTAGAAAGCAGCCGTAGTACCTGGACTGACCTTTGCCAACGCTGTTATCTCCATACACGGAGATGTGCGGGACGCCTTATAGCGTTGTCATCGAAACGCCGGGAGGCAGGTCCTAGAATGCCATGGTATGGTGGCCATCGAGGCTGTCCAAGGAGACCTCGGGTAGTCATCCTTCCAAGCCAGAGAAGCGAAGAGCCAGATCGGCTACGACGGGCGGCTGCAGTTCATAAACCGAAGTCGGTGGGCAAAGTGACTCTTAGTACACATTCACCTTACAGGTATACAGACAAGATGGAGAAAGCGACTGTATCAACTGCAAAAAAAAGTGGAAGCCGTTTACAACTCCCTGTAACACCGAATTAGAGCTCAGCTCTTGAGGAGGAGGCGGGAAGGGTATGGAGGGGGCCAAGTGACCTCGGGGGGGGGGAGGGGAGGGGGTCACGTGACCTCACTGATGACGTCATCAATGACGATGACGATGCGGATGCCCATGACATCATCAGTGACGTCACTGATGACGTCATCGGCATCCGTTTCGTCATCGTCATCATCATCACGTGACCTCGGGGGTCACGTGATCAAGGGGTCACGTGACCTGGGGGGGTCACGTGACTTGGGGGTCACGTGACCTCGGGGGGTAGGTCGCATGACCTCGGGGGGTTCACGTGACCTGGGGGTCACGTGACCTCCGTCGGTTACGCCGATGGCGACGGCGACACCGCTCAAGCCGGAAACGGGCGCCTAAGAGCTGCGCTCTAAAATGGTTTCTTCATAGTACCCGTGAGTGCCAATACAGACACAATGTGGGAAACGGAGGTGCGGAAGAGACTGCGTGAGGAGGAGGCCCTACAGTGGGCGGAGGCGGCCAAGAGCAAGTCAACGCTGCGGGCGCTACAACCTGAGCAAAAATGCAATATCAGCGGAGGCTCAGTTATACAATAAGAACCTGGGCAGCACTTGCTTTTGAGGTACGTGCAGGAAGGCTGAAAACGCTAGTGTACCAAGAGAAATATAATCGGATCGTGGAAACAACAAAATGTCGGGGTTGTTGAGAAGAGGAAAAAACATCGAGCACATCGTCCTCTCATGCGTAAGCCTCTAACCAAGCCATTCGGTGCAGTCGTATCACTTCCTGAAAACGTACAGACACCGGGCAGGGACCTTCCACAAACCAAATTGCCGGCGGAAGCACTCGGACTCTAATCACCTGCGACGGGGTCATTGCTGAACGTGAGTCTAGACAAAGATGCTGCTGCTATCCCTCAAACTGAGGTTGAAACGTGCGCCGCAGCACCACAAAGCCGTTTGGACGGAGCTAGGAGGAAACCGAAAGAACGAAAAGGACACTGGAGGACTGCTAGGGAAGGACAAAAGCAAAGCGAACGCGAAAAACAAAAAAAAGTTAATGAAAATGTTTTTGTTTTGTTTATTTGTTTTGTTTAGATACGAGCATGTATGGTTTTCAATGGGCAAATTTTGCTACACAAACCTGAGTTTCAGGAATGCAAGAGAGTATTAATTCTTTTGGAGGTTACTTATGAAGAACGCAATGAAGGTTTTACGGCCCTTAGATTTTTTTTTGAGAGCGCTGAAGATTTTTAGCAAAATCCAGAAATATGACCGTTTTGACTGTTTTTAGCGCGTTTTGAGGCATTTCTAAAAATACAATTATTTAGAAGACAAACGTGACAAAACACTTGGCCGTACGTACTATGGGCGCCTTTAATCTTAATTGTAAGAGCACGTCGAGAAAACAAAATATTGTTGTGTTTGCGTATTTGTGTAAATAAAATCACCCTGTTAATTTTATTTCCAACTTGTTAAACGAGGTGGCGATACTAGTACTAAATGCCTTGAAAGGAAGATTTTCTTGCTGTTGCTGTTTTGGTTTTTCTCTCGAGCTCAGACCATGATCTCGCGTTGCTCATGGATCAGTAGCACGTGTAGGGAAAGCTCGTGCTGTAAAGCGGACTGATCGTGGATTCAATCCACCGCCTCTGCTTCTTTCAATTTGGATAAGCATCGTACCGGCGTGCTGTAATGTATCAGTATTGTGTGATGCACGTTAAAGACGTCAGACAAGCAGCGGTATTGCACCGTCTTTCATCTCTAACGAAGAGCCCAGACGCCCTCCGGGCTGACTAACTTCTAGCTGTATAAACATATACACAACAGAATTACAATTTATGGCTCCGTTGATTGGCACTTTTTAATACGTTGCAAAAAAGAATAACAAACGTGCGCTTTAGTGACCGACCCGAGGTTCCGCAACTTTGTTGCGAAGCCACCACACAACTGCGATCAATTTGGACCCCTCCTTCGTGATGCCTTATTGAACATTGTCGGTACCTTACATTACGCGTGCGTGTGTATTTTCGCCGGCAGGCGTGTGCGCTGTGATCGGCATTCGTTGTATATGACGCGCACTCCCGTGTGGCGCTTAGACGCTTCCTGACAGCGAGTGATAGCGATACCCGCATACTGCGCAGTATGCGGGTATCGCTATCACTCGCTGTCTGGAGGCGCTAAGCGCCAACAGGGAGTGCGCGTCATATACAACGAATGCCGATCAGAGCGCACACGGGTGCCGGCGAAATTACTGACGCAACGCGAATGTAAGGTACCGACAATGTTCAATAAGGCATCACGAAGGAGGGGTCCAAATTGGACTCGCAGTTGCAGTGGTGGCTTCCTGCAGCAAAGTTGCGGAACCTCGGGTCGGTCACTAAAGCGCACGTTTGTTATTCTTTTTTTGGCAACGTACCAAAAAGTGCCAATCAACGGAGCCATAAATTGTAGTTCTGTTGTGTATATGTTTATACAGCTAGAAGTTAGTCAGCCCGGAGGGCGTCTGGGCTCTTTCGTTAGAGATGAAAGACGGTGCAATACCGCTGCTTGTCTGACGTCTTTAACGTGCATCACACAATACTGATACATTACAGCACGCCGGTACGATGCTTATCCAAATTGAAAGAAGCAGAGGCGGTGGATTGAATCCACGATCAGTCCGCTTTACAGCACGAGCTTTCCCTACACGTGCTACTGATCCATGAGCAACGCGAGATCATGGTCTGAGCTCGAGAGAAAAACCAAAACAGCAACAGCAAGAAAATCTTCTTTTCAAGGCATTTAGTACTAGTATCGCCACCTCGTTTAACAAGTTGGAGATAAAATTAACAGGGTGATTTTTATTTACAACAAATACGCAAACACAACAATATTTTGTTTTCTCGACGTGCTCTTACAATTAAGATTAAAGGCGCCCATAGTACGTACGGCCAAGTGTTTTGTCACGTTTGTCTTCTAAATAATTGTATTTTTAAAAATGCCTCAAAACGCGCTAAAAACAGTCAAAACGGTCATATTTCTGGATTTTGCTAAAAATCTTCAGCGCTCTCAAAAAAAAATCTAAGGGCCGTAAAACCTTCATTGCGTTTTCATAAGTAACCTCCAAAAGAATTAATACTCTCTTGCATTCCTGAAACTCAGGTTTGTGTAGCAAAATTTGCCCATTGAAAACCATACATGCTCGTATCTAAACAAAATATAAAAATAAAAAAAAAAACGATTTTCATTAACTTTTTTTTGTTTTTCGCGTTCGCTTTGCTTTTGTCCTTCCCTTAGCAGTCCTCCAGTGTCCTTTTCGTTCTTTCGGTTTCCTCCTAGCTCCGTCCAAACGGCTTTGCGGTCGCTGCGGCGCACGTTTCAACCTCAGTTTGAGGGATAGCAGCAGCATCTTTGTCTAGACTCACGTTCAGCAATGACCCCGTCGCAGGTGATTAGAGTCCGAGTGCTTCCGCCGGCAATTTGGTTTGTGGAAGGTCCCTGCCCGGTGTCTGTACGTTTTCCAGGGAGGTGATACGACTGCACCGAATGGCTTGGCTAGAGGCTTACGCATGAGAGGACGATGTGCTCGATGTTTTTTCCTCTTCTCAACAACCCCGACAT
>JAZHYW010057916.1:0-14075 GCA_037355805.1 Ixodes ricinus
TATGACAAAAGTGCGGTATCATTGTCTAAACACAATTCAAATAAATTCATTGTATTTCATAATTCAAGAGTCCAAGATAGTCCAAAAGGTGCGCTCGATTAACTTTTTTCAACTCAGGCTTGACGACACCAGGAACCAGAAAGAGGAGGAAGGTTCCTGAACTTCTCAACTTTATCCCTAATCAAGTGTGGAGCTTTGCTCACCTTCTGGCAAAGGACTACAGATTCGAACATACAGGCGCTCAAGGAAACGTCCGCCATCTTCGAGCACACATTTTCAAGGTCAAGCGACACGCGACACCGCCTGGCAAAGACCCCCAAACGAACAGTGTCCCGACCAGCAGGTGCGCGAAACCCCAGCTCAAGTTCAGCCCCCATCCTGACCTTGCTAATTACCACCTTCATCCACCGCCGCCCAGGGCCCAGCGGCTTTCACAGTAAGTAAAGATTCAGCTAGTTGAAGAAGTGAGACGCAAACACGAACACACAGGCAAATAAAGCTTTTGTTACGGTACCCTCGAAAACATTAGGATCAGCAGCGCACAACACAATCCAACAAAGTGATGCGGAGAGCCATGCCATCGTGCTTTTGTAGTTTCTTTGCAGTGCCGCCATCGTTCACAATTTGCATATATTTTTTGCACTCCCGCACTGACCGCCACCGTCACATGAAGAAAATGGCTCTTTCATAACCTTGACGTCACTTTTCCTTTCAGAGAGACTCTATTGGTATCCCGCGCATTCTGTCCAATCGCCAATGACGACTTTGCAGTACAACCAAACACAGGTTATTTGTCGAAATTGCGTAAGCCACCTGTGACTGTAAAGGCCGCCTCCTATCGACTTCTTAAATAGTTCAGCCTCACTTGTGGCGCCCTCTCGCTGTACTTAGTTGATACGCTTGATTAAATTCATTCCTCTGTTGTGTTCTGGAACGTGTCGGTCGCATCCTGGCTCGCTTCACTCCCGTTCTCACGGCACGGGTTCCTGATCCATCAAGCACTGGTGTCAAAGTGAACCGTCCTCGAGGTAGCCTTCAGGACACTACAATCATGGCTCAGGGAATCCAACCCTAGTGGTCGGCGTCAATCTGCGGCAGCCGGACGCGTCAGTTTTGAACGTCGGGAATTGGCCGATGTGGCGAGACCGCAGGTCACCATGTCTCGGCTTGGACAAGCGCCTCAAGACGACCAGGAATTACGCTCTCTACTCTGCTGTTTGGTCCGGCTCGTCCGCTGCTCAACACGTTCTTGCTCGACCCGGCGTCCACTCACCTTGTACGCCGCAGTGGTTACTCGCTTCACGGCGCGCTTTGTGCATCGAGCCAACGAGCTCTACTGAGTCTTCGCGTTTTCCACAAACGCATCCGGCAACCAGACGAAAGCGTGGATGTGTACTGCGCGGAGCTGAGCAAGCTCGTGAAGCGCGCAACTACCCGTTAGCGGCGATAGCAAACGGCTAATGCCGTAGGTTGTCATCGGGCTGCCGTTACATGCGTCTTTTCGGAGCAAGGTTGCAAAACCCATCGAGCACAACTTTGTGCCCCACGAGTTGCGGAACGCGCTAATTGGACTCTCGCGACGCTGGCGTCGCGCGAACAGGCAATCATTAAAGCGCTCATTTTTTTTTAGGCAGCGAATGTAGCTTAAAGTTCATCCGGGCGCGCGTGCAGCGCCTGAAGAGCGCGAGGAGCCCCGCTGATTGAACGGCTTCGCCGATGACGTAGCACCCGTTTCTCCCTACTTCCCTGCATGGCCCAAACTTAATGCTTTGCAGCGGGTGTCCCTGCGCGACCTGTTGACGCTCCAAATCTCTCAAGGTTTGTGAAAAAAGTGATTATACTTCTCGTTTCAGCTTGGGTCCAGACATGCGATGCTACGAGCGCGAGCATGTAGCCCTGAACAGTTCTTCCACTGCACGAGCGCGCGTGCTTGGCAGGGACATAAGCCCGGAGCTCGCTTATGGCATCAGCTGCGTCTGCACCCAAGGTGAAACAGTATAGAAACATCGTTGTCAGGGTGTCGCTGACGTCAAAGTGACGTTTCCGAACATTGCGTGAGCCGTGGTTTGAGCTCGAAATCTTCGCTTCGGATCGAGGCGAAGTTAAAACTGTCAGTAAGACTGTGCCGCACGCTGCAGAGCCGAGTTTATCTTCCGCCGCCGCCGGTGTCATACCCAAGGGCACCGCGACGCATTTCAACTCCCCGACGACGACTTTCGGCGACAGTACCGGCTATCGAAAGCGTTGTGCGTTAACTCTGAGACGAGCTTCGTTCAGCGCCCAGAATACGAGGCGGCGGACAATCGCGTCTGCCATAGACCATGGAACAACAAGTTCTCTGCGCGCTCCGGTTCTTCGGAACCGGGAGCTTTCAAGGGATGGTGGCGGTTCGTCGAGCGCCTGTCAGTTTCCCACTTGACTGTAGACCCAGTGCTGTCAGAGTTTTTTGCGGCTGCCATAGGGTTTCTCACTGTAGTATCCGAAAAGGTACTACTAAGCTGGATTTCAATTCAGAATGTTGGGAAACCAACAAGAACCGGGGTAAATCTTGGGTAGGGTCGAGTCTCCCGGTAGCCGGCAGAATTATTTCTCCGAAATTATACTGGCAGTCGTCACTCATTGGCGGTCAAATCAGTTCATCGAACGACGTGTCATCGACAGATCGTTTCATACGGCACGCGATGGAATCAAATGAAGGAGATTTTCTTAAGTTAGAGGTATATACACATTAAATATTTTCACACCTTAATACATGTAAGTAGATGTGTCTCATAACTAACACCTTAATAAGTGTAGCGATAGACCTTATAAAGAATGTAAACCTACCCTTAAAATGTAAATGTAAACCCTAAAAATGTAGTGATGTTTTAAAGACGTTTTCTGAAAACGTGTGATAATGCACAACACATTTTTATAAAGATGTAAAACTCCAATACCCCTTCTCGTAAAGGTGTAATTAATACAGTACACTTCTTTTAGTGGTGTACACAAGTGGCGAGGACCTAATAAAATTACTGAACAAATAAATGTGGAACAAATAAATTACACAAACGAGTCACCGAAACAGCACGTCGCTACTTGGCCAGTGTCGACGCAATTTAGAGCCGAAAACTGGCTCCAATATTGGCCGGATGTACAGTTTTGCGCCTCGTCCCGACATCCGGGAGGTATGGGCGTACCGATGCAAATGAACGATTTATGTCTAATAGCCCGCACCACTGATCTCTCATTAGGCTGGATCGCGGATAGCGGCCTGTATTGCTGGGGTCGAGCGGCACCACCGGCAGTCATCGCGTGACACGAGCTAATGCTGTGCTATAGGAGAAACGGGAAAACTCAATTTTATTACATTAGTAGATTGTTCTCGACCATGAAACTTCTATCGTGTTTTCCGCAAATAACACGATTAATATTGTGGGAAAGAATATTAAACGCGTTAGAATACCAATCTTTTTTTAAATAAATGTTGCGTGGTTGAGGTCAAAGGCGACTTTGTTGGGCGTTAATTGTGATGTGTTTAATGAGACAAGGGTTACCGAGCGTTATTGTGGAGTCATTCGTGATCTCGGAGTCATCAGACCGCAGCCAACGATAAGTTAGAAGGCCTTTACTGGGGACATTCGCATCGTTTTAACGCGCTTGTACATAGTACTTCTGGTGGAAGCTTTTTCTTTTGAACTGCTGTGGAGGGCTTCCTTGACAAACTGAAACTCGGAGCGTGTTGTTCAGTCGCTGAACGTGTCATTTATTTATCAACCGAAGCAAGTGACGTCAATAAAGTTTATGGTGCTCCGGCCCATTTTTTGTTTAGATTGATGTTCGATCGCTTGAGCGAATGTCGCATTTGATCTCCAAGCACCCGATGTGATGATCTCAGCACGTTCTAAAATACTCGCCCTCGAGCACCGGGTACAGTCTTCCTACTTTTGCGTGTTTCTCCCTTAGACTTGCGTGTATTGCTTGTTACCAACTAATGGCCGCCGGTGATGCCAGTGACGGGCTCCCGATCCGCGATCCAGACTTGCACTGTGAGAGTTCTAATGCATTGTCCCCACGGAGTGCTGCACGGAGAACCGGCCCCGAACGAACTTGCCGAATGCACCGAATGCAGACTAATGTTGTAGAAAAGTACCGACTTTAAACCGAAACTAGCTCCTTTTTGTTCGGCGTGATGGGTGGGAATGAGAGTGCAGTCGCTGCCATCGTTTATTTATGAACGTTGGTTGCTGCAAGGTGTAACTTATATTTGCGATGACTTTCAATTAAGCCTTGACAGTTAGAGATATCTACAGACGGCGTAAGTTTCCGAAACCAGCTGACTACAAAACAGCCTACACTTGAGAAAATTGATGGCACTGTACGCGCAAGAGCTTGCTTGGTTTTAAGCATGGTATTATGAGTGAACCACTGAAAGGATGCGGCTTAAATCTAGTTCGTTGGAATATCTAGCAGTACGTTTCGTAATACTTTTATTTCCCTGGTGAGGGCATTGAGAACGAGAGCTTTCTAAACAAAATAACGACGGGGCAAGGTAGCTGCTGTTCAGGTAGGACTTTGCTCAAGCCGGGGAAAACGTCTCTGTGTTTAGCTTTCCCGGACGCTGAGTGAATGCGTCACAGGTTTCTGTTGGTATCATTGTCGACAAATATTCCACTCTTTCACACGTACATGACATCGATGTGAGGATCTTGCGGCCTCTGTGTTTGTCCTGAGCCTTTCATTACATACTGGTAGGTTTCCAGCGTCTGTACTGAAACCTAGCCACTCGAATTTTGCATATAAACACGGGTCGTCGATTCCTTCCTCCGTGAAATATTAGACGCTTACAATTCAAGCTCGAGTTTGAGTTGTAGGTCCGCGGGACGCGATTTCGAGCAGAAACATCTTATTTTCTTTCGGTTTCATTGCACCAATGGCTTCATCGTAGCAGACGAACCCCAGTCGTCGGCTCTCACTCCTCGTCTGAGCGAGGCATGACGCGATCGAATTTCGGCCCAACGGCGCTACAGAGCCAAAGACAAACGCATAGCGAGCGGCGTGAACGCTTCGCCTCCCCGCGCTGTCCGTGCTCTCGTGCACCGCCTAGGATCGCGGGGAATTTTTCGTCCAAAGTTGCGAAGTTGAGCGCTCAGGAGGAGGAACTCCGCGGTGTTTTTTTGGTCACTCCGCCGCTACGTCAGAAAACAGCAATGTTTTGTTTCACGAGTTTCGTAGTCAGCTGTGTCGAAACGCTAAGCTTGAACTTCACCGAAGCCTGACCCAGGCGTCAGTCCGAGGACGCCGATAAAGAAAGAACATCTGCCCGACCAAACAACGTGAGAGTTCCCGCCGCAGCAGTCCAAGCCGAGGCTAGCGAAAAAAGATAAAAGTTCCCGTCCCGTCGGCGCTCGGACGCCTAAGCAGCTCGTACGTGGAGCCCAAGCCAGATCATAGCATCCCCGTAGTCATCGGCCTGTTTGTTTTGCGGTCAGCGCGCCTCACGCGCGTTCAGACTTCCAGCTCGGGACTCGCTCTGCAACTACTGCAGAAAGGAGGGACACTTTTGCGGAAGTGTGGGCAAAAAATGTCAAGCAAGGCAAGCTGGGCTCTATCCAGCTGCGCTCTTGGAACGCCCACCAAAGGCTAAGTACGTGGACGTCACCATGAATAACTACACTGCAAATTCAAGATGAACCTTGGGCAGGTGTCTGCCGTACCGATTTACTTTCCCAACGTGCCGTAGAAGCTTGACAAGGTTGAAAGCCTGGCGACAGGACGAGGTAAACCGCTGTGTATGTTGGGATCGTATCTGGCACGACTGCAATGCCAAAGGAAGACAAGCTCTCAGTGGCTCCATGTGATCAACTCCTTTCGTACCTCTACTGGGTATGCCGGCGATTGAGGCTCTCCAGGCACATGCTATTCCGTGGTGTGGATGCTCCCGAGACAGCACGACAGGCCGCATTGTTTCGCGAACTGGAGCGCACTCGGGACGAATACACCATTCGCCTGAAGCCAGGCGCCGTGCCATTTACTCAGCTCACATCATCCAGTTCCCATCCGCTGCGAGAAGGTCGTCCAGGCACAGGCTAGATAAGTTGGAGAGCGATGGAGTGATTCGTCGCGTCGACAAACCAACCCCATGGTGCTCAGACTCGTCGTCATCCTCGAAGCCTACCAGGCGTATCTACTCTGCGTCGACCTGGCACGACTCAACGAAGTGGTACTCAGAGAGCGCCATATCCTCCCGACAGTCGAGCAGGTCCTTGGTCTCCTGGGTAACGCGGCCACCTTCTTGAAGTTCGACGCCACAGCGAGCCTCCATCAAGTCAGGCTGGCAGCCGGCTCGCAGAGCTCACTACCTTCATCCTCCTTTTCAGCCGTTATTGTTTCTGTGGACTCCCCTTCGGCATCACCTCGGCGCCGGAGTACTTCCAGAACGAAATTGCCAGAAAATCCTCCCGAAGGTCAAAGGCGTCGCCAATATGATCGACGACATTCTTGTTTTGGACGTACCCAGGAAGGAACACGACGCTCCGGCTCAAGCAGAGTGTTGTCTCGGCTAGCAGGAGCTGCCATCACGCTGAACAAAGACAAGTGCCGGTGTGGGAGTCCCCGAGGTCTCCTTCCTGGGAGTTATTGTTTCGGCAGAAGGCATCAGGCCGGATCCCAGCAAAGTGGAAGCCATCCGGACCATGGATCCTCCGAATGACATCGCTGGCGTCAGACGCCTCCTTAGGATGAGTAAACCACACAGCCGAGATTCCTGCCTCATGTCAATGACGTCACTGCGCCAAATTCGAGTCCTCTGTGAACAAAACTACGCTACGAGCTGGACTTAGCCCAGCATGAACAAGAGGCGGCGTTTGCCAGGATCAAGGAGCTGCTCGCCTCAGACCGGTGCCTGGCTAAGTACCACCCGGCGTATGCCACGACGGTTTCTGCAGACGCAAGCTCGCTGGACTCCGGTGCCGTCTTGCTGCGCACTCAGCCGTCGGGAGAGCGCTCGACCGGTCGCCTTCGCGTCGCGGTCAATGACAGACACCGAGCAACGATACAGTCCGACAGGAGATGGATGGCTGGCGACGGCGTGGGCCATCCAGCGGTTCGACGAAGTTGCGTTCGTGGTATAAACTTCGACGGGGAGACAAACCACAAGCCACTTGTTTCACGCTGTTTGGAAAGATGAAGCCGGACATGCTACCTCCGCGGGCGCGGGCGGGGACTCAGGCTCAAGACTGCGCACTATCCGTTCCAGATGCTCTACGTGCCTGGAACGCCGCTGGCCTACAGCGGAGACCCTGTCGCGGATTCGTCCAAGCGCGCCTGTCCTTTGGACACCGTGGACAGTCTGATGGCGAGTGCCAGTGCACCGAACTTCCTTTGCCAGTGCGGGTGGCCGAAGAAGTCGCAAGTTACCACTGCACCTGGGAATGTATGCTGCGGTGATGGATGATCTATCTGTTTTGTAACGGTGTTCTTCCTAAAGAGGTGCCTGCTTGGGTGATTCCTCTCCTCACTGAGGCTGCCGGTGCTTGACGCTGCCAGGCACGAGGGACATCAGGGAATCAACCGTAGCAAAGCCCGGGCTCCGGAAGTCAGTATGGTGGCCAGGCATAACTGCTGGAGATCCCTTCCATGGTTACCAACTGTGGGTGAGTGCGCCTCCACTCGTGTGAACTTGTCGGAGCCACTGGTCTCCACCCTTCTCCTGGTCGTCCGTGGGAAATGCTCGGCATGGACCTGATTCCACCTCAACGGACAGACCTTCATCCTGGTGATGGATTACTACTCCCGATTCCCAGAGGTTGTGCACCGAGAAGCACGACAGCTTAGGTTGTCATCGACGTCATAAAGAGCATCTTCGCTCGCCATGGAATTCCTCAGCGCGTAAGGTCTGACAACGGTCCCCCATTTTCTTCGGGAGAGTTCACAACTTTCGCTAAATCCTACGGGTTTGACCACGTGACCAGCAGCCCTCACTTCGCCCCAATGTAATGGAGAAGCAGAGAGGATGATCCGGACGGTAAAGACCTCTTTCAACAGGCAGATGACCCCATCTCGCCCTCCTCAGCTACCGAGACACCCCGGGAGCAACGGTTCCAAGCCAAGCCCAGCTTTTGATGGGAAGGTAGCTGAAGACACGAGTTCCTAAACGCGACGAGCAGCTCCGTTCAAGCTGACCAGCGAAAGACAAAGTCACCAGCAATGATTTAGTCCTACAAAAGACAACATGCTGCATACTACAACCGGCGTCACGCAGCCACGGACCTGCTGTCACTTCGAACCGGAGAGCAAGTCTGGTGAGACCTGATCAAGTGCGCGCTACAGTGTTGAGTCTTGCTCGAACGTCCACGAAGTTACATCTTGGAAACAGAACGTGGTGGTGTTCTTCCAACCAAACCGCCGCCATCTTGTGCCTTGCGGTCGGAGGCAGAACCACGAAATCAGCACGAGCCAGCGCAACACGTCTTGGTTTCTGAACGACCACGACCTGCATGCCCGACAGGGCTGCCCCTGTACCTGGAGCCGGCCCCGGTCCCAACCGACAGCGACGGTGTTGTGCGAACTTGTAGCGGGCCGACGTGTTGTCCGGCCGACTCGTTTAAATTTGTGAAGCTTTATGTAGTGGGCTTCCTCCATTTTCATCTTTCATAAATGGGGAGATGTAGAGCTCGCACACTATCGACTTTGTAAATAGTCTGCCGCATTCCTGTGGCGCCCCCTCTTGCTGTACTTAGTTGATGTCGCTTCGATTAAATTCATTCCCCTGTTGTGTTCTGGAACGTGTCGGTCGCTTCCTGACTCGCTTCATCCTGTCCTCACGGTGCGGGCCCTCGATCCATCAAACAGTGACAATCTAGAGAAGTGACAAAATATCTTCCTTTCCTTGCGTGCACGCTGTCATAAATGTATTTTGAGAGCGTAAAATATAAATGCACCACGTGCGTATATAGGCTGCACATACTTTTCTTACGGCCGGCTATTTACCTCCAGCAACTGTTTTCGTCTTCGTCTTTTACTGCACTCTGCTTACCGAAGTGCAGCAGCGAGGAACCCGATTGCCAATAGCGCCAGGAAAAGAAACATGCAGAGGCACATGGAAACTATTATCTCCCTCCTGAAATAGAAGAGAGAAATAAAAGATTCCCATAAAAATATATAAACAGGATATGTCACCCATGAAATAAAGTTTCCGGCACAGGCTAACTATCCTGATAAGGTACAGTGATCTCTCGTTAATATAAACGCCTCCGTTTCCCCAAAACAATCGTCCATAATGCGGGTTCGCCCATATTAACGAGACAAAAATGCATGTATTTTCCCAGTTTGTCCCCGAAACTGGTGTCTATATAGCGGGGTATTCATATTAACGGGGTCCATATTAGCGAGGCATGACCGTATATCATTTCAGGGATTGTTGCCACAATGAAACGCGCGGATAAAAAAAAGAATAGCAGCACACCCAGCAATATTTATGACCAACAATTTAACTAACAAAAGAACTGGCGTTACCATGAAATTGGTACCGCCTCAGAGCCAGCAAAGGAGGTTCAGTTTATGAGTATACAATTTACGTCGCGGTGGTGATGAGAACAACGGTGCATATAGAGATACACCGATTTCGCAACTGATTATGAGAGGACATAAAGTCAGTCTTGATAGAATAATCGTTGTACCCCTCCTTTCACTCAAAATAGAATGACTAAGGTGACCTTCCTAGAATACAAACTATGCACCTGTATTCCTTTCCTTATAAGTGGTACACTATTTTGAGCGGAACAAGCGTATTTGATGAGGTAAAACGAGCCGGAAAACATGGCGGCTTCACATAGAAATATATAACTTTCACTGAATGTGCACCGAGCAGCTCAGTTTTGCCGTTCAAGTCGTAGTTATTTTCCAGTAATCAACGAAAGCAACATACTTGCCAATTTCAACGTCGAGAGCGTTTCCAGGGGACCTAGTTAGCGAAGCTATTGACTTGTAACGCTATACTCCTATTAGGCACAACGAACAGACAATAGAGTGCGTCGTCTGCTCGCTGCGTTATCAGCAGGTGACGCCGGAAGTTACTAGCGTCGCTAATTCGGTCGTCTGCGAACGTGCCCACCGCTGATATATACATGTTGTTTGCTCCATTTTTTGTATAAAAAGAACTGCAGCTTTAATTAGTACACAGTAAAACTCACCCGATCAGTGCAGATTCGGTGAGAGTTCGAGCTTTCCATGTGTAGGCGCCCATTCTTCTGGCTTGTTTATAGCGTCGAATCCCCTTGAGCCACACTGAATACTATTGGACATTCAACTTTAACCTTTGAAACTGTCTTCCCTAACCACAACACTAATTTTGTCGGCTGATGGTCATTTTTACATAATGCATTTTTAAACTGTCAAGTAAATATTCAAATATAAAAAAGCCGAAATGGCCCAACACGCTATTGCGCAAGACAAGGCAGGATGGCGACTGAATTTACGGGAACGATACCAAAAGTATCAGTGCCACTAGATCAGCTGCAAAGGTTTTATAGAAATTCTCCTACCCTACAAAAAAATCCTGTGCTTTGTTATACTTGTCTAGAGAGCTTTATACAGGTCACCGGTATAGACGTTACAGCCCTCCCCCCTCCCTCATATATATACCGGTTTTTGGTACATGGTTACGTGTATCGGATACGGGTCTAACGGTACCAGGTATCGGCCTCGACACGAGTTTACTGGTCGCGAGTACACTCTCAGAAGAAAAGGTGTATTAATACACCCTTTGTCCCATATAATACACCCCAAACTTCAGTTCGACGTACAACGCACTGACGTCGATCTGACGGTACTAACTTTCACGAGAGGCTGGATAGCCGTGTGGTACAACTTACTAAAGTAGCTAATGTACGTGTTACAGACTGCAAAAAAAATAATCGGGGTTTTCTTGACCCTACTGCAAAACCTCAGTGTTTTCTTTCTGTGATCTTTGATACGTGTTTTAGCAATTTAATAAGTTATAACGCACCGTTATCAATCCCCGTAAAATTTGGGCCGTCTTTTCGATTATAGTGCGTTGTACGCCGAATTGAAGTTCCGGGTGCATTATTCGGGACAAAAGGGTGTAACGTGATACTCTTTTGTTAGAGAGTAAAAGCAAACGGTAGGTCTGGTACGATGTTACTGGCCAAGGGGCTGCAGACGTAGTACCGATAACGGTATTTTATACAAGTAACCAGTGTTACGTACCGCTAACCTAGAACCATTACCGGTGGACTGTACCGGCAGGCCGATATGTCATACAGGTGTACCGCCATAGAATTGAAAAATTGCACTGGCAATTCCCTTTAAGAATATCTCAGAGGCAATGCCATTTGTTTGGGCTCTTAAGAATCCCGAATTACGTAAGGTAAATTACAAATTACGTGGTGCAAGGGGAAGCAACACGTGTAACATAGTTGAAAAATATAAAGATCTCCCAGAAATGAAGCAGTGTCGGTGTATGTTTCTGTGTACGATATTTTCGGGAAGACGTGAAAGTTACTAATTTTATTTAGGCGCACAAACATTGGTATTTGTGTAAATCTAAATGCATTAAATACTGCGAAAGCTATAGGTTGCGTGTATATTATTCCAAAATATATGTCTGACCATTTACTGTTTAATTCCCGACGTGCTATTTTGTTTTTTTAAATTGCGGAAACTACAAAACAAGCTCCACCAGTTCTACAATCAGAGGGCTGCGACATGCAGACGGATGTGAACGTCGTGAGAGGTAAGCTCGTATTATAATTTTTTCAGATATATTTTAATGTTGATACAGCTATAAAATGTTTTATATGTGCATAAGCACTTTCAAACTTTTGGGGCGAATTAAGCAAGAAGAAGAAAAAAATATTGTACTCAGACGCTTTGGAAAGAGTTCTCCCGAGAGAACTCTTTTATAAATTCCCCGAGAGTTCTCGGGGTATTTATGAAATATTTTGATGTCTTCGAGTTTATCAAAAGTCATGACAAAAAAGTGGAGCTTTGTTTGGAAGATTTACGTCCTGATAAAAACCAAAAAGAGAAGTCCTAGATAAACGTTTGCGTCGTAAACCTGTATGATACTTGCATTAGAGTCAATTGCCACTATTTGTCATATTCTGTCGCACTATTTCACTTCAATAGCTGTCTTTTTTACTGCCGGTAGCAGATTACCTGTTTAAGCGGTTTCACCTAGGTAGCCTGTATGCCAGCTTTTAAAAATGCTAACCTGTGTGCATACAAGTTGTGCAAGCATACATGTGTTTTGTATAAATAGAAGAAAACCTGTAGACTAACAGGTCATATATGAAAACTAGGTCCGGTATAAATGCTGAAAACCAGTTTGAATGCATGTCCTCTATTTCCTAACATTATATCAAGTAAATTGGTTAAACTGTATGAATATGTATACTGTGTTTAATAAGGTATGGGATGTCTCCCCATTCTTAGAAAAAGGTTCAAAGCAAGGAGGTAACTGAACTCACCGACCAGCTGAAAAAAAATGGCAGCCAGAATCACATATTTGTCACAATTCGCCAATACTTTCAGACAACACAATGAAGATGTACATACAGTTGTCCTCCGGCGGTGCTGGAATCTTAGTGAAATGTTGCACGTCAACGTCCTCAGCGACTGCGTAAGATTAGAAAGTTAGAGTCAGTTAATTTATATCAATTTATTTTTCAAACCCCGAGAAGAGTGAAATAGTAAGTGACTAGGTTTATTTCAGCCCTTTTTAAAAGTCAAAAGGCATCCATGACAATAAAATGAACCTTTCTTTTAGCGACAACACCACCAGTGAGCGCCACGGGGCATCAAGGGAACTGTGAGGGTGTCGCGTACTTTAGCCAAGCCAACTCTAGCATAGTCGAGCTTTTGCATGCTAGGTAGTGCAGGCTACCACCTGAACTTCAGCGCCATTCTTAATTCATTCGTGCATCCAGGCGAGCTAACGGTCTTCGAACGGTTTTGTGATAAGCTGCGTTATTGTTTTTTTTCTTGTCTAACTAACTCAACTGATAACCGTAGCAAAAAACAAAAAATACTTGAATGCGTGGATGTACCTTGATTTTGGCGCGTGGCCCACTCGCGATGACACATTAGAGAAACAAGAAAGCGGTGGCCCTTTTATAACGATGGCCCATTCAAGAAAAGGGCAGTGGACAGACGTGATGCTGTGATTTGGAGTTTCTCACCTAATGTGGGCAACGCAGCGCAGCACACGGCGCTGCATATATTTTCGTCTGCCGTACGCAAAAACCCAACGCTATCGTAGGCAACATGGTTCTCGCAGGCGGTACAGCGGTAGTAGAAGACGACGGAGCAGCGACCATTCAGGCTCTCTTACACTCTCCCGTCGATCATAGCAAACGCGGCGAAGCACAGCGGACACCGACACTGATTTGTCTCAGCTATCGAGGTCCTGCTCGCCGGCCCAATACAAAGCCCACGTTCTTCGCTACACTGCGTTCGCTGCGCTTAACATCGAAGTATAACAGATCCTTCATTGTTCCTATAATGCCTCACGCGCACCGCTCTGAGGCCTTGCGCTACTTTCAAGAAAGGCCCATTTGTCCTGTACAGAATAACTTAAACAATAAATTTGCAAAAAACAAAATCAAATAGGAAATGTCACAGCGCATCCAAGTGGATACGAAATTGCATTTGCAGTCGGTGAGAGGTTAAGAACCAAGCAGACGCTCCGTCTCCAGCACGCGCGCGTTTCCCTCCGTAAGCCTTTGACTGCGCGCGGGAAGAAGCGTTATTGAAGACAGAAAGCTCGCTTCCGAGGTGGAGCAGCTGAAGCGTTCCTCAGCTTGCTGTCACCAACTGTAAATAAGAGAATATGTAACAACAGCAAATAGTAGTCTATTGGAACCATGTGATTGAGCCCTAGCCTTTTCAATAGATAGCTACATAAAACGTGTTCTGACAACCTGGAGGTTTTCCCGGATGGGTCTCGGAACGGCAACAACGCCAACGGTTCATCACCGCTGTTGGCTGTGATGAGCTGTTGTGCTACGAAGTTCTGCGTAACATCAAGAAAATAATGCTGTTTATATTTGTAAACCTCTGAAAGAAAAAGTGTA
>JAZHYW010057920.1:0-27978 GCA_037355805.1 Ixodes ricinus
TAGCCCCTTCCCCTGGCAAATGCCGAGCGCTCCGCGCCAGCGGTCGTCGAGCGGTCGGCCTCCGTGAGCGATCGGTCACGTGATCGATCCCAGTGGCACGCGCTGCGGAGCAAATCGAGCGTAACGCTCCCAGCGCCACCGCTTCCAGAGCGTCTGCTCTCGCTTTTGAACAGTTTCGGTTCCCATTGCTATCTTGCTGAAAGCATGAAGTTCTGATCGGAACTTTATGCTTTGACAAAAAAATGGATTGTTAACTACTTGATTAACGGTGACCCCGACGTTAAGACACAATTTATTTTTCCTTACAGTTATATAAGCCCGATGAAGACAACTAGAAGTACTTGTACGAGCCGTAGGATGCTATTAAGCAATACCAAACACGTATGCCGTAAAGCGATAGTCATCTCCGAAGGCGGCTTCCATCTGCGGAATATTTGGCGTGTTGTCTTCTAATTATTCCAATTACATTACAGAGACCACAAAACGAACAAACGACATACCTAGCTCTTCATCCGAATAGGCGCGCACAACGCCTTCGACGTAACGCGATATCTTGGGCCTCTTCGCTGGCCAAACAAACGACTCGGCAAACACTTCGCTGAGAACGGCTGTCTCGTCGTCACTCGAGCTGGAGCTAAGCTAATATCTTCGTCGCTGTCACTGCGTTTTAATAGATCTCCTGAAATTAACTGCAACGATGTCATCGCCGCAGTATGCTCGGGCGAGTCGGTCATGACGAGGGGAACGAAAGCAAGCACAGCAAGAGAGCCCACCCAGCAATCGAAACAAAAAAGCCGCGAAAGTCCTTCACTCCCCCGCGGGAATGTCGATAACGAAACTGAAACGTTGCGAGAGACGACTACAGATCGTACTCCTCCGAAAAAGGCTGCGCGGAGAACTACTCCGGACCGCTCGACGCGCTCCGCCACTTTTCCACGGAGCGGTTGGAGCCGCTCGGCGAGCGCCCCACTGGCTCCAGATCTACAAGCGGCACACGGAGAGATTGCTCGCATCTCGCGAGGGAAACAAGAATCCGCTCGGCGAGCGCGCGCCGAGCGCTCGCTATTTGCCAGGGGAAGGGGCTATTTGTCTGCTATTGATAGCTATTGATAACATTTGGTTTTCATTACTGTTTTTCTTATTTTTTTTATTCTCGTAAATTGATTTATTTTGTTCCGTTTTGCACAATTCTTTTTCTCACTCCTGCATAGTTCAGGCTAGGCGACAAGACTTAAAAATAAAATAAATAAATAAATAAAAATCTTGCGGAGGCTCACACGTCAAAAGATCCCCGGGTGGTCGAAAGTAATCCTTGGCCCTTCGCCGGGCTGTGTTAGATTCTCTTCGTTGGTTAGGCAGATAACACACCCAAATCTTGTTGTTTTTCTATTAAACAGTATCTTTTCCATTTTTTATGGAAAAGATGACAGGATGAGAAGGAGTTTCAATCGTCCCGCCTTCAGCGTGAAATGGATACCTTTGATAACGCTAAGACGTCTCGCGTCACCGTTTGAAAGACGTCTCGTTAGCGACCGTGCCTGCTTAGCTGAAGCATGGCGGAAGGCAACAAGCACGAGTTGGAGGCGGGACGTCCGAAAGAGACAACCTGCCGTTTTTACTGTGCCTGACCATAGTGGTTTCCTTTAAAACTGCCGTCTTCTAGACTCGGAAGGATTGGAATCGGGCTCGAGGGGTAGGAACTTAGAAACGGCAACCCGACTCTCTCGCTAAGAGATATATTGCCGCGTGCAAGCCCCAGAGGGGACCCTTCTCTGTACTTCTAGAAGATTTGTTTTTACTCTTACACCGAGCGTAGTAGGCAAAGAGGCTAGAACGACCTTGCCGAGTCGGTCGATTGCCCTAGCTCTCGAACGTTCTAGACCGAATATTCGAGAGAGTGAGGGTAATTGAAAAGGAGCACGGCGTGGCCTTGCCGACACGCTCGGAGGTTCTCGCACTGCAGCGGCAGCGTGTCGGCGACCGACGCCTGGCCGCACGCCGCTGCTGCCGTCGACGCTCGCTGCCACCATCTCGACGCCCGTTCTTTCTATTGCTTCTGGCGCAAGTTTGCGAATTAAATCATGTTCAGTTTTATGCTCGTTGCTCCTTTTCAATCTGTGACAATATGTATGTGGCCCCTTGGTGAAGACGTTTTGCTCGGGACGGTGATTGCCATGTTGAGCACCCCTAGGAAATTTTTCTCTCATGTTTTAGCTGGCGGGTCTTGCTACCTTGTTGCTTTGTTTAGAATTTCTGTATATTCGCTGCTTGAAGGGCATGGCTTCTTATGTCGACGCTTCTTGCTTGGTGACTCGTTCTTCGGCACTGTTATCGGCTAATGCCGCACGCTGATTGGCGGCGGATCCCATTCATGGGATGCTCGGTGCTTCTCACGCCCGTATTTCTTAAGCTGTACAATGGACATAGCATTATAAAGGGACGGCAATACACATTTCATGAGGCAAGTTTGACTTTAATGCTTGCGTAGGGCTCTTTCTTTTCTTTTCAGGTGTGAATGAGTTCATATCTCGTTTACCCTAAAGTCACTGGATCTGGGAAGGTAGCGCCATTGCCTTCCCACCTGCTAGACTAACACAAACAAATACCAACATAGAGAAGACAAAACCTCTCAGGGTTATTGGCTCATCGTTGTCGGTTACCATGGTGATCGCCATTTTGGACCCTTTCAAAGCTTCGAAGCTTCGAAAGGGTCGTCAAAATGAGTCGCACCAAGATAGCTGTGGAGCATCATCGTACTGAAAGCGTTCCTCAGCCAATATGAGCATCTTTGGCAATGTGCATGCAATAAACTTATCACTTATGCTTATTTTTCCCAGATCTCTTACATTTATGTTGTTCTTCTTGCATGTCTCAAGACAGTAAAATTATTTTTCAATGCCCCAAAGCACCGACGCCGTGTGTGATGCCGTACATCTTTGTACGGCCATCACACTCAACGTCAGTGCTTGGGGGCATTGAAAATAATTTTCGGTCTCGATTTGTATGCATTTTTAAAGTAAGATTTAACAATGTATGTCCCATTTTTCGCGACGCATATGACGTAGTGCCTTTTATTAATGCTTCTTAATGTGAATTCTCTTATTATCTTGACATTTTCGGAATTGAGCAGTTTCCCTTTAATTGTATTTTAGGTGGCGAGGGATGCTCCAATTGCCTATAGCCGAATCTTGAAAGTATTTTGTCTTAACGCCTGTCTCGATATGTCTCCGTTACAGCCGGGCGGTTCTGGAGAAGGAGCCCCGATTGCCTACCGTGCCCTCCACCTGAACGTACGAGACATTCCGTCCCTCTTTTTTGGCGTTCTTTAATACGAGACATTCGCGCCCTCTTTTTTGGCGTTTTTAGTATGAAAAAAAAAAAAAAAGTTTCTGGAGAGGACCGTTACTTAGCTTGCGTGCAGCAGATGCACCCGTCAAAACCCCATTCACCTTTGAGCTGGCAGGGCAGCAATGGCAATGAGCATGAGCCAGCTCAAGCTCCTTGCTTCGAAATGTGCCTTTCTAGCACAAGTGCTTGTTCTGCGAAATAACTTTTCAAAGCGGCAATCTTGAACCTGTAGCCTTCGCTGCGCCGTCAGCTTTAAGGCATTCGCCTTTTTATCTTTGGTGCCCTTCTCTCCCAGTTCTCACCTCCTCAGTTTGTTTTATTTTTGACATACCGTATTTACTCGCACAATGAACGCACTCGCGTAATGAACGCACCCCCAAGTCGGCTCTCAAAATTTCGACTTTTTTTTCCCTCGCGTAATAAACGCACCCCCAACTCGGACGTCAAAATTTTGACCCCCTCCCCCACGCGCGCGAAATGAATGCACTTTTCTATCCTGGTGCAGTGAGGTCGTGAATGCATGGGCAGCGTGGGCGAACAAAACACCTTGCAAAAGGCGTTAAAAAATAAAAAAAAATCCAGCGGAAGCAAGAAAAAAAAAACATGGAGAGGAGCTTTTTTTTTTTTCTTGCACAGCGCAGTCTGGACTTTGGGTCGCGCGCCTCGCGGAAGGAGATAAGAAAAAGAAGCGGAGAAGTCCTCGCCTAAGCGAAGCAAAACAGCTTGCGAAAGGCGGCAAAAAAAAAAAAAAACACGGAACCAAAAGAAAAGAAAAAAACATAAAAAGGAGCTTTCTTTTTTTTCTTCCTTTTTGCACAGCGCAGTTTAGTTTCGGGGTTGCGCGTCGCGCGCGCAAGGAGATAAGAAAGAAAAGCCCCCGGCTAAGCAAAGCAAAACAAAACAGCTTGCGAAAGGCGGCAAAAAAAAGTCCACGGAACCAAGAGAAAAAAGAAACATAAAAGAAGCTTTTTTCTTTTCTTTTTTTTTACACAGCGCAGTTTGGTTTTGAGGTCGCGCGCAAGGAAATAAGAAAGAAAAGCGGAGCGGAAAGAAAGAAATGCGCAAGAAAGAAAACATGGAGAGGAGCTTTTTTTTGCGCATCGTAGTTTGGTTTTCGAGTCGCGCGCCGCGCGCAAAGGGATAAGAAGTTACGTCGATGTTTCGGGATAAAAGGGCCGTTCATTATGCGAGTAAATACGGACGCAAAAATCTTACCCCGCGTAATGAACGCACCCCCCAACTTTGCATCGATTTTTCGGGAAAAAAAGTGCGTTCATTATGCGAGTAAATACGGTATTCGATTATGAAATCTAGAAGCTTTGTAAGCGAGATTGTATAATATTTAATAACAGCATTCGTAAAACTTGTTTTTTAACGCAATTTGCGAATCCACTACAGCCCTTTTGAAATACCAAACATCAGAGCCTGGAGTGATGTCACCTCTTGGCTTTTTATTCTCTCTCGGAAAACATGGCGGCACTCGACACATGTAGCACTGAGGATGATCGGTGAGTCAGGGAATCGGACGAAGTTCTCCTTTTTAGGTGCCCGACGACCTCTTAGACTTAGAAAAGGAAATCGAAGGAAGATAAATCTATGAGCCTTCGCCTGCCGCTATAATAATATCCTGGAAAGCGAGAACTGTCGTTGGAAGAGATTTTTTTTGTATAGACATGTTGAGTTCGATTAATTTCGGAGCTGAGTCTGACAACGGGAACGGCAGCATGCTTACTCTTTTGTTCTATTAAAAGAGGCCAGCACATGGCAAGACGGTGCCGCTTTAATTCCTGTTATCATATCAGGTAAGGCACAAAACTAATAAAATTTAAAGACGTCAGTGGCAAAACTGAGAGTTGACAAAAAGCTTAAAGCACGAGGTCCTTTCCGTACGAAATCTCTCGACCCCTTCCTCCCTACACCGTCTTACGTAGGCCTCGACCCTTAAGGACTGCACTCTCAGGCCCCCATACTCAAATGAGTTTGAGACCCCTGTCATAGAACAACATGCCATTCACAAACAAACAATCCCGCCCACACCGGGCGTGGGCATTGCACGCACAGAAACCAGATTCGGATGACGGACAGTGTATGCGGATGCAGACTCCAGCGTCACCGCAGCGGCATAACGTCCACTGGTGTACATTTGCGATATAATTCCTCGACCCGCACGTCAGTCGAGCGTTACGTGTTCGCTTTTTCTGAAACTCAACTTTATAAAACATTCCGCTTTAAAAAAAGAACACCTCGTATATTGACATTACACTTCGCGCTGATCCGGCACGGCATTGCAGGCGAGGTTCTGCAGCCGCGGGCCCCTGCAGGACCTGCGTAGCCTCTCAGGGGGCCAGAGGTCGGTGGTGGCCTCTCCTTCATCCTGGCCCTGCAGAAGGCAGACCCTGCGCCCTTCTACCTCTTCGACGAGGTCGACAGCCACCTAGACCGGGACCAGAGGGAGGCACTCGCACGTGAGCACCCGAGCGTGGCGGCGTTGTGGTGGCAGGTCACTCGCTCATGATGCCACCCAATGGCGCTCGCGCGCGAGTCCCGGTTCCTTTTGCAGGTGCAGTGGAAAGCGCTGCTGTTCAGCAGCTATAAAAAATCACCCTCGCGGTTCAGCCAGTCGGTATTTTACTCAGAGACGTAATTAATCATTCCCATTAATCTACCAAAGTTTTGGAGATTGGTGCGAATGTAAAGTGCAAAATAAAAACAAAAGGTGTGCAGGGACATCCGGCAGGATGGAGGGGACAGCCTCCTTGGTTAGGCAGGAGCACAGAACAATTTCTTGAAAGTTGGATGACCTCTTCGTTGATGACGTGGGTGAAATGCCGCACTATGAATTGTTCTTCGAAGTGGAGTTCACAAATCACTGCACGGGGCTGAAGTGCTTTGTTTCCCTCATCGAAGCGCGATCTTCGATTTCCGAAAAAGGTCAGGATCTTTGGGCACAGAAAGTAATGACTCTTTCGGTGCTTGTCTCTGCGCACTTGTAGCCTGTCTTGCAGAGAGGTGCGAAGCAGGTGGTATCCTTCTCGATCTTCATTTATAAATGAGAAAATCATCGCCCATCGTAGCCGAGAGGTACCTAGAGACTCTTCACATTTTCGTGACTAGAAATAAGCTATTTATGCTTACGTGGGAACGAAGTAGCAGCCGGAGAATTAAAAGCAGAACTCAATTACACAAAGTTTGCTACGAATCACGCTTCAGAACACCTCGCGCACAATACACGCTGCAGAAGCTGCAAGCGCGAGGCAATCGTTTCGAACAGCGTTTGCATTGCACGAACGCACGTGCATGGCAAGTCTTACACGCATGGTTTTGGCTTTGCCACTAGACACGCAATGCCGCTTTGAACGAGAAGGCACCGGTATGCTGGCCGCTGCGCCACTTTTGTCGTCGCGACGCAGCGGCACAAGGCTCATTCGTCATGAAGCGGTGGCACATGGAACTACCCAAGAATGCAGAGCGCTTGGTACACCCACCCCTATAGCCACCAAAGTGGCGTTGGCGTGAGGGTCTCGAGACTAGTTCGCGCATGTGCATTTGAGTGCGCTGGACGGCTTTGCAACCGCGATGAGAGACTAGGCTGATGCCATCTGTTGGGTGGCGCCGGAACATATCAAATCTGCATTTAGCCATAGCAGGTGACAGACGTACTGGGTCCGCGTGTGCAATGCACACTTCGCTCACGCTCGGACGCAAACGCGTGGAGCGGCCGTAGAGAGGAGTTCCGGCGTCAATTTGAACGTTTTCAACTAAACTTATTTTCTGAAAGAGCATGAGAAACTGAGCCTAAAGCAAGAAATAAGTTTCCTGAAAGTTTTTTACGAAACTTTTCGTTGTATGGAAATAAGATATAACCGAAACTAACCTGCGACTTTACCAGTCTGCCATGTTGTGGTGACGTCGGGCGTTTTATGAACACGGCACGTGGGCAGCTTGAGCCTGTTTCACCCAGCGTCGGAGGCAGTCGGAAGGCCATCGCGGTCGGCCGTGGGAAATAATGGACTATGATTCGTCGAGCAACGACCGGGAAATGTTTTAAGATTTTCGACGCGATGTTTCGGACGATTCACCGTTCACATTCGATCTGCCCACATCGCCTCCGACAGGCTGCATTTGCGATCTGCCAACAAGTGGACCCAGATGTCGTTTTGAAGCAGAATGGCATGGGAGGCTTAATTTGCTAGCAGGATCTGCAGTGTAATCCACTTATAACGATACCAGATATAACAATGTACCGCTTATAACGATCAGTTTCTCAGAGTTTCTAGACTGGAAATAATCAGTTTCTAGTCCAGATACAACGAATTGAAATTTTGGGTTTTCTCATTATCGTTATAAGTGGGTTGCACTGTATGAACTGTTTTCTAGCACGATGCGAACGCTAGGAGCCAGCGTTCGCGTCGGACTGCTCGGACTCACTTTCGTCGCAGGGACTTCTCTGTTGGAAACCAATAAGATGTCGCTCTGCCGCATATCTTCCCGGTGTTATTGCACCCCACAGCCCATCCCCAATTCCCTCCACCTTTCATTGCATTCCGCAAACAGCCTAAACCAGACGCAGTTTGCAAATATATTGACGCTCACTATCGCTACAACGCAGCCACAGAGCAAAAAGCGTCATCTGCCCTCGAGTGCCTCTGCTCGTTGTTGCCACTAGAGCGGCTGCGAGGAATTCGGAGGTGTAAACTTCAAAATTCATTTACTCGAAAGAAAACAAATATCTTGATCAAATATTTCGTAGACATGCTCACGGGTGGATATTTAGTACAAGGTGAAAATGTTTATAAAAATCAATGACCATCAATATTTAACTGGAGTTCACTTTTAGTGGTGTTGTACAGTGGATGCGACAAGCATATAAATCTTTTGGAGCTTTGAATTTCCCGGTTCGGCTTACGGACGCTTTGCCTTTCCGTCGGTCACGCAGAGGTGCTGGAGGAGTTGAGCGACAGCAGCCAGTTCATCTGCACCACCTTCAGTCCCGAGCTGGTGCAGAAGGGAAACGTGTTTTACGTCACTCACAAGCAGGGGGTGAGTTGCCCCACTTTGGTCGTTTGGCGCAGTGTGCTGCGACGGACCGATGCCGCCAATTGCCGGCCTGTGGACCTTTGCGGAAAATTACGCGAGACCTTCCGTCGGCCCTATATTGCACCGCGGGACTCGGAGAATCGTGGAGCTGTTTCGATGTATGCTCGGGACATCCTGGAAAGGGCGCATTTCCTTCCCCTTATCACTGCGAGTTCGAAACACAAAGAAAATGGAGCGAATGTATCACAAAACCGATGCTTACCTTGTTTTTCCAATGTCGTCCTGCTTCTTTGCATTATGAAATCGCAAAATGCTAAACGAACATGAAGCGCTGATTTTATTTGTACTCCTCTATGTGCCGTACATCGGATTGCTGTAGTGCTTCGGAATGATGGGAGGTGCAGACATTTCCGGAATGGTCTATTGACTAAGGAACGACGATGATGTGCCCTTTATGTAATGTAAAGGCCCGTTCACACACTTGCGACTTCTTAGAACCGAGTGCCTTGAAACCTCGAAATCTCTTACGATGCGAGGACACACTGGCACCAGCTATCGGGTAGCAGTGGAACACTGAGCTGTCCCGTATATTTTAATCTCTTTCGCGCATCATTCTTTCTTTCTTGGCTCTAAAAACTTTTGTCAATGTTATAAACAAACATTTCTCATAAATAGTACTACAGTAAACTTTCGTTAGTTCGACCTCGGTTAATTTGACTTTTCGTTTAATTCGATCGTGTTCAAAAGTCCGACAAGCACCCATACATTTCTATGGGAGGGAAAGTTCGACAGTTCAAACTCGGGAAGGCTCCACATCGGATAATTCGTCCCGAGCGAATGCGCGCGGGCTCACATTGCACGGCCCCACGACAGAAAAATCACCAACGTACGGCGAAACACGAGCCCTCTGCTGCAAAGCCGAACGTGCGGAAATATGCGCCTGCTCCTCTATGCGTTGAGATGGACCGTAGTGAATGACACGAGCCAGCGCAACCAATCTGGAGTGGAGTAGCGCGGAGAACATAGCACGTGGTCGGGCACGCACGAGCCAGCGCGCGTCTCAAAGCGTTTTTTGTAGCATCGTGTGCGCACCGGAAAGCGTGAGTTCTCTTTTCCTTTTTCTTTTTTTTTTTGTTGTTGACGGGTTGGTTGCTTGGTGCCGAAGTTGGCTCAAAGCTTTCTCAGCGCGCGCTCTCAAAGCGCTTCTCTGTAGCATCTTGTGCGGTCCATCTGCGTGTCGGAAAACGCAAATTCTCTTTCTTTTTTTTTTGTCGCAGAGCCAACCTTGGCCCGGCACCAAAGTCTGCTCGTAAAACTTACTTTTTTTGTTTTATTTTATTTTTAAATTTTTTTTTGTATTACGCGATTTTTCGGGGACGTGACGTTTAGTTACGCTGCTCTCCGAAGCATGCTTTTGGACACCCGTTTTAAGCTCAGACGGCATCAGACAATCCGTGAGTTCTTTGAACAATAAAAGGAAGTTTAATTTTAACTGTTTTTCTGTCCTTTTTTTTAATTCGATCATTTGGATAATTCGACCAAATTTCAAGGTCCTGTCAAGGTCGAATTAACGAAAGTTTACTGTACATACATTTGACCTCGCAAATGCCGCCAAACCCTCGCTCTAGTGAAATGCAGTTCCAGGGTCACCACATAGATGGCGCCAGCGTGTCATATGTTCTCCTGTCGCAAGAGATTTTAAGAGGTTTTAAGGCACTTGGCTCTAAGAAGTTGCAATTGTGGTGAACGAGCCTTTAGGTTATTGACTATAACTAAAGGGTTTTCTTTGTTTTACACCATGTTCTACATAGACGTGTTGACCAGAAAAGAGAATGAGTGTCGGTTTTGTCTCAGTGTGTGTTAGATGAAAAAAGTGATGCTTTGTGAAAGGTTACTGTTGAAAAAAAATTATTTTTGGTCATTCAGTCTGTGAAGACACTGATCATAATTAGTGTGCCTGTCGTCATACCGCTTAGCTTATAGTCGGAATAGTTGAACAAATGTTCATCAGCTTCTACGGCAGACGTAAATCGCTGTATGTTTTACAGTGACCTGATTGCATGTCGAAGATTTTGACACGAAATCATGTCACTGTAAAGCATGCAGCGATTTACGCCTGCTGTAGGGTAAGTAGTTATGTTTTCATATTATCAGGCTTCTAGACAACTCGCATTTGAAACTCCAACATTCGCCAATTCCCCGAGACTTTATACCACACAAACAACAGAGCGATGCCTACGGCAGATATTGGAACAAAGTACTTTGAGACGCCGACAACTCCGAAGTGCAAGCAGTGATACATGCTTGCACTTTTGCATCTCACATATTGCTCATCTATTACACGCCACACCAGCCGGTAATCGAGGAAAGCCGGACAACAAAGCTACATATGGTTGATGCTTTGTTGCATGGCCAAAACCTGAAATCATTTAGTGTTTGTCTACCTCAAGGTACTAAAGTCGCGCCACTATAGTGTGTTACAACTTTAGAAAATAGGGCGAGGGTAAGGAAGGCCAGGGAGGAGGAAGCAGACGAAAAGCTAAAGAGAGGACAAGGTTGCCCCCTCTTTTCTCCAGCATTCCGTCTGCTTCCTCCTCCTCGGACTTTCTTTCCTCGCCCCACCTTCTTGAGATGCAACGGACTGTAGTATTGCACTCCAAATCGGTCCTTTTGTCACTCTACTAAGTTGCGCAACCAAGTTTTGCGACCAAGTTGTGCAGCCATGTTGTGCAACCAAGTTGTCCTTTCGTATTTTCAGGCCAGCCACGTGGAGTCCATCTCTCCAGAAAGGGCGCTGAATTTACTGCAGGGCATCATCACTCGCAGACCCGAGGACTGAACTCCTAGCTGGGGTGCAACGTTTCTTGTCATCTTTTCTAGTCGCGCAAATTGCACCAAAGTTGTTTGTTTCTTATTGACGTCCAAAACTGTTTTTTGTACCGTTGTGACCAGTGTAACTGATGAATCTCTGCCATTTTTGTTTTACATGACCCAAGTCCTGTGGACAAAACGTGCATCTGTTTAATCTTGGGTTTGTTCCATCCCACATCTTGTTTGTTTATTTTAATTTTAAACGTGACAATGGCACGAACTTGCCGGATGCTTGTAGTTCGCTTTTATCACAAGGCACCGCATCAGTTTAATTTTATTGACCGTTGTTTGAAAGTTCACAACATTTTTGCTGAAGGCAAAGCTTGACGAAGCTCAATATTTATGCAGCTGATTATTATTTGAAAATAATATATTATGAAGACTACCCTATCCTGGAAGACAAAATGTTTTTACATTTTCTACTAAGTTTCCACCAGGAATTTTACAAAGCGACAATGGTAAATATCACCGGATGTTTTTATAGCTTTTATTTTTCATCACACAAAATGTTTTTACCTTCTTGCGAGACTAGTCAACATTTAGACTGTTCTTATTTTGGAGCGGCATTCTTGAAGGTGGCCTTTCGACGGAGTCTTTACTTTCACAAAACTCTATGCCTTTTTAAAACTCATAAAAGCAAATATTGATAAGTTTTTAGGCCAGCTGTTTGTAATAAAACGTGCAACTGTTGAATGGTGTGGCTGTCTCTTTTCGTTTTTGTATTTCTACGGAAGTTTGTCCTACAATGCATGCTCGTTATAGGCATTGACAGGTTCACTTTACAGCCAATGAGCATGCAGCATTAGGATTCTGAAGAGGGAATGTTTACGCTTTGAACAACGAAGCGTGAACATGTACTGAGACACTCTGCGTTTCTTAACCTGTCAGAAACTAAAGAATCATTCTCAGTTGAAGAGCCATATAGCGTGGTTCCTCGTAAAGTGTTGCCATAATTTGCCCCTTTATGGGGTACCAGGAGTTGCGGTAACCTTTCAGGGCAGCAGTCTGGAGGCTTGTCAAAATATATGAAAGTTTTCAAAGAGTAGAGCAATGTCTTGGAGCAAGAGCAATCGCTGGACCTTTTCTGAGCAGAATTTTGTGCACATGCGAGTTCTCCTTCCCTCGAGCCGTGGACGCTACATGCGTTTTAGTGAAAATGAGGGAGCGGGGCTGGCAGGGCTGGCTTCTTCGAAATGTCTGCAAAAGCTCTGGTGTGCGGGTGCATCAGATGCGATTTTCATGCACCAATCTCTAACTTCAAAAGGCTTTTTTTTTTGGACTGTTGTGAGGAAGTTGGTGACACTGTAAAGTATTTATCAGCGTTAACATCCATAAGGCCAAGAGCCTGAGCAAATCACAAGGCAGGAGGCCATGCATACAAGTGCCGGGCTGCCTCCTCGGCCCTGCGTTAACAAGGGATGGATTATTATAAAATGGAATAAGCGAATACAGGAATGGGTGAGTTATGTGCAAGAGGTTGCCAAAAAATACATATTCGCTCATGATGTTGCACTATAGTTGGACAACATAAGAAAGACGGAGCAAGGGGGAAAAGGGCGAAAACTAGGAAAGCTGAAGTGGAGGTGAGCAACGTCCTTCCATAACGGCTTTCCTCCTGTGTGCCCTTTTCCCCTCACATGGTCTTTCTTACGTTGTATCTTACTATAGACGCATGAACTTGCACGACTGAGCCAGTAAATGTTTTGTACACCCATGAGCACCCTAAGCTTATGGAAAAAGAAAGTTTTTTTTTTTTTTTATTAAGGCAATGGGGAAGTTTTGCGCAAGCTTTCTTCAAGTTACTGTCTGTCCACTGCTTGGCGGTGTTTTTATGTGTAGGAAGTCCATACGACCTGTCAGATAGCGATAGTGTGTCGCTTTCTGCTAGGGATTTCTACAGCAGTAGACCTGTAAACTAGTCCTCAAAACGAGAGTACTGGCCTAGCTATTTGCTCGTCAAGGCAGGCCCTGCCAGGTTTGCCTAGTCACATCTGGTTGCGTAATCTACAGGGTGAAACAAGGAGACGGCAGGCTCTTTAAATCGACCGGAAAATTCGGTTTCTTAATTTATCGCGCTACGACTTTGTGCAGCGTTGCCCACAGATGGTGCATTTTTTTGTAAAATTTGCAAAGAACGAACTTACCTGAGGAAAAAGTAAAGAAAGAAAAAGGCTTAGCTCCTATGGAAACGCAGCGACGCCACCGGTCTTCAAACAACACGGCGCCGTTTCGCACGGGAGACAAGAGATGGCGCAACGAACGAGCATACGGCGCCGAGAGCCGGCACTTTAGCAGATGATCCTTTCGACTCAAAAGCGGCTTGCGTTCCGCAGGCGGCGACAGTCGCAGAAACAAAAACAGGCGCGGTAACAACAAGGAACTGCAGTTCCTTGTCTGCTAAACACGCCGGCTCTCGGCGTCGTCTGCTCGTTCGTTGGCGGCAGTTGGCGTCGCGACCGCTTGCGCCATCTCTTGTCTCCCGTGCGAAACGGTGCCGTGTTGTTTGCAGACCGGTGGCGTCGCTGAGTTCCCATAGGAGCTAAGCCTATTTCTTTCTTTACTTTTTCCTCAGGTAAGTTCGCTCCTTGCAAATTTTACAAAAAAAAAATGCACCATCTGTGGGCAACGCTGCCCAAAGTCGTAGCGCGATAGGTTAAGAAACCGAATTTTCCGGTCGATTTAAAGAGCCTGCCGTCTCCTTGTTTCACCCTGTAGAACTTTCAAAATCATGGTTCCAGGGCTTCTGGATTGGAAAACATGTTTGTGCCTCAAGAAATTGTCAACAACCCAAGCTGGGTTTCAGGGTACAGGCTCATGCATGCACTCGTGGTCTGCGTGCGTGTTATCTGACCAAACCTCTCGTAACCGTGATTTTTGAAAATAGCAGATTGCACAGAACGAGAGCCGATCGATGGATGGGTGAATGCACATGGTTGAAACCGGAGCAGGTTGAAATGGTTGAAACCTTTTGCCAGAAAAGGCAGCAAAAGCCATGCAAAGGTGAAGATTGCATCTCATGCGCTCTCGCACCTTAGCCGGTGCCCAACAAGAACTGATGCCAGTGCCGCACTGAAGTAAAGGCAGCAGCAAAATCATATCGCTTTGCACGCGCGCCAGATTACAGCCGCCATTGCTGACCTTGTTTTACCCAGATGCCGAGTCCTTGAAGCGAGCATTGACGAGCTTCCACAAAGGCAATGCTGGGGAGAAGGACGTGGTAGAATCTAAAATGGCTATAACCTGCTCTGCTGTTGTAAGGTTGTAATGATGAAGTGAAAACAAAAATACACCATTCCTCCTACTAAAACTTCGGTATAGCCGCGAGAGATGGCAGCACCATATCGCAGTCACTAATTTAAAAAAAAAAGCTTTTATACCGGTTAGTTATAGATTTAGTAATTTTACGCAGCAGGATCAACCACAACAAATTTCCGGATTTCGATGTTTTAAACGTCAGCCCTTTTTTTATATATATAAATAATGTTGTCCGGTACGCAGCGCCCCGCTACCGCAACCAATAAATTTAGCCCAATTAGGATCGGCCCTGCGTGCGGTTTTTAGTAGGAGGGGACGTAAACAAAACTCCTTGAACCCTCCTCTTCGATCGGGAGGAGGCAATTCCTCATGCGTTTAGTTTAGTTGCTCCTTAATTTTGGACATCATGGAAGTGATTCGGACACCCAAAGTACGTACGCAAACTTGCCTCACCTCTTCGCGCTGCATGCGTTCTCGTTTAGCCTGCTACCAGACTCGAGGCGTCTTGCCGAGTTCTGCAATCCACGGCTCCCGCGTCACGACCTACATTTTTCGCTTTTCACGCTCGTATATGCCGTTAGCGTCTACATAAAACGTCGAAGTGCACCTCGTTTCGAGCGGCGGACTACGTAAATACTCGTTTGAACGCGTCACGTATGTGTCGTAGATCGCCTCTTTCGGGCTGGGGGTGTCGGTATGTTTTTTGCGTCCGCGAGTTTGATGAAAAACACAGCTGTTCGACTGACGCCAGCGTGTCGATCGATGTTCGCGGTGTTGAACGATCACCAGCTTTCCTGTGTTTTTAGTTGCTTCTCTAGGTGTCGTTTTTATCTTTTAGTTGTTTTTCTAGGATTTCTCTTCGCGCAAATGTTTTTATCGTTTCCGGAGTTTTTAGTTGTTCTGGGGTTTCTCTTCGTGTTGTTGTTGTTTTGGCCACCTGCGGCGTTGCCTACATCGTGTTGGAAGCTCACCAGCTTTCTTGCCCGTGTTTTAGTTTCTTTTTCTTGTAGGGTTTTTGTGGTTTGTTGTCCTCCGTCTGCGACGTTGCCGTGTTTCTGTGTTTCAGGTTGAGAACGTCCGCATGCTGGACCGCTTCAACAGCCGAAAATCATCCACCGGATCTCTGTACCTAACAGCCACTCACCTGATTTTTTTCGATCCCGACCGCAAAAGGAGACATGGGTAAAGAAAATGACGCAGAAATACATACTTTTTCGTGTTTTCTAGGGCGTTCTCGTATACTTTTTCAAGCCCCGTGCACAACGATGGTGATACTGAAGGCGGGTTCACACAGTTTCGTTTGAGTGTGATCTGCTGCGCTCACGACACAAGGATATACTGGCGCCATCTATCGAGTTGTCCTGGAACGCCCCCTGAAGTGCGTCCGACTAAACCGAAGGTTTTGCATTATTTGCGAGATCAAATCGGTGCGCTATCTGTGAGAAAGGATTGCCGATTACACTGTCAGAATTATCCGAAGCACACAGCGAAGGAATGACGCATAGTATATGCGCAGATCGGAATTGCTCGAGGTTCACCCAACAGGCTTGCGCCAGTGCGTTTTCTCGTGAGCGATAACGAACGGTTTCAGTGCTGTCAGTCGCACTCAAATAGTAAACGTAGGAAACAGCCTTAAGCGGTCATTCGAGTGCAACACCAAATAGCGAGCTTGTCCGTGCGTTGAAGCATGTTATTTCTCAGAACCCTCTAAAAGGCAACTTGCTGAATGTTGTTCAGCAATTCTGAAACAAATCGCCTCCTCCTTTCCATTTCTCTTTTAGGTAGTAGAGAAGACCCTCTTTTGTGCACTCTGAGGCCCAGGCAATCTGGTGTGAGCACAAAAGTGACATTTGGACTGTGCCCAGCGGGCGGTCTTAACATCCGGCTTAGTCGCCTGTGCTTTTGGGGCAGGAGAAAAGTCTCCCTTTTCAACTGCGTGCTATTTCTTTTTTACTTGTCTTTGTGCTCTTGTTCACATGTGGCCCTTGTGCCATTAAAATTCAATCAATCAATTAACTGCACGTGGGCTATTAACTTTTATGCAAAATTTCACAACTATTAAGCTGACGAAGTCTAGATTGTTGTGTAGACATTATGCACTGTTCAGTCGGTTTGCTTCCATAGGCGCCTCATTCTGCCACTCTAGGAGGGCAGCGTGATCGGTTTGTAACGATCATTACTTGCGCTGATTGCTTGAAAAAGTGCCTGCCTGTCCAAATCGAAAGTGGCAGCTCGTTAATTGCTACAAATCGCTCTTTTCTGTTGGCTCAATATTTGGCGAATTTCAGAAAGTGTGGGGTTTGGGAATATTTTGCAGGCACAAAGTTTCACGAATTGCAGTGATGTACTACGTATTTGTTATCATGAGAACGACATATTTGCGAAGCCAACATTTTGAAATATTTTTTGTTTTAAAATTTGCAGAAAGTAGGTCCCCGCTAAAATTATCCAAATTACAGTATTCTATTTCCACTCTCAACTCAGTGACACAAAGTTGCACTCCATGTGCATTATGCCGTGGTGCTCGAGCACACACTTCCATTCCTTTTGTGCAGAAATCAATAAGCCTTTGTTTTTGATGCTAAATGTGACCCCCCCCCCAAAAAGTGCTTCAAAGTAACTGGAAAATGCTACAATCATGCACCACCATCACTTTTCCTCAATTTAACCAAACTGTGCAGAGCTGTTGTTGAGGTGTTTTGGTTGTTTTCTCGTGTATTACCAGTTTGGGGCAGTTGCGAGAGATGCTTCTTTTCTCTGGCCGGAGCTGTGCCTTGCTCACTTCACATTGTTTGTTTTGTTCCTCTCTGTGGGCAGATCCTACACATGCACATTGCTTCGATAGCCAAGCTGCCCATCTCAGCCACGGGTACCCCACTCCAGATCAGGTGCAAGAACTTCCTATGCGTAACCTTCCTCATCCCCAAGGAGCGAGACTGCCACGACATCTTCATGTCCTTGCAGCAGCTCTCCCAACCCTGTAAGTGCACGTGCCAGATGCCCTTCTTTTATTTGACCTACGAAACCCCCGAATTCGATTGATTGGAGTAGCGGATTTTTGCTCCGACTCCCGTTTTCTTGCAGTGCACATTAACGACCTGTACTGTTTCCACTACACCGCCTCGAACGAGGACCTCACGAGGTCCTCGGGGTGGACCAAATTCGACTTCCAGTCCGAGTTTCTGAGGATGGGTGTCCCGAACAACTACTGGGCCGCCACCAAGATCAACCAAGATTACGAGGTACTGCTTCCCCAACACGGTTAACTGCTTTGAAACCGAAGGGACCTCTTACTCCGAGTCCTCTTCAAATGGACGTCTACGTTCTCAGTCTTTCGGGATGTTCTTGTTTGAGAGGGAGAAGTAAAAGGGGCTTCGTGATGTACTGACGGTGTCCTGTTTATGGACGAATATCGGTGGGTAGTCACTGTTGACAATTTTAGAATTACGGGAGCTTTCTTGGTGATGCTTAAAAAACAAGCTATCTGGTGACTATTCATAATGATAGAAACTAAAGTCGGTGATAGGCTAGAAACCCAGTGGACGCTCCACCTTGAGCATGTGCTTGTTGTCTTTCACCGGTCTCTGGCTCTGCATGTGATGAAGTGTTATCAAAGAAAGAAAGCAAGCACTGGACAACCTACTAACACTAGCTGATGGAGGAGGAATGCAATATTTATTGTGCATACAGTGCAATCCACTGATAACAATAACGAGAAAACCTTAAATTTCAGTCGTCATAAATGATTATTGTTTTATCTGGACTAGAAACTGGTCGTGTCTAGTCTAGTAGAACCTGATCGTTATAAGCAATACATTGTTATATGTGGTATCGTTATAGATGGATTGCACTGCATTGTTTCACATTAACAAACCCTATAACTGAATAATTCAAAGTTTATTTGTTCACTTTTGTATTGTAGAAAGTATGAGAGAAAGCTGTAAAGGATTTGTTTCTCGTAATTTTAAAATCATTGAATTTTATCGGTAGATTGAAGGTTCGCTGAACTGGTCGATCTTCGAGATTTGACATCGAGCCTAGAGATTAAATGTCGAACCTTAAGTTTGACGATAGTTTGTGGAAGAAAATGTGTTTGTTTCCTTTTGTGTGTTTCAGAGTCTCAAGTCATTATAAGGCTTTTTATTTGTCTTGCCTTCCCCAACATAAGCTTCCTACTTTTTTTTTTTTTTCACCGACGTTTTGCCATTATTTGAGAGCTTAGAACGTGCTTGCACTGTCAAGGCACCATGAAAAGCTGACGTTCTTGCCCCGTCCGAGACTATGCTACTTGTCACATTCCTAGAATGAAAATTGTGTTTTGCAGAGTGGTTACCTTTCCTTTTACGGTCGCTTCTGCCACGTTCCAGATATGCGACACCTATCCACGGTACCTGTATGTCCCATCTGTAGCGAGCAAGACTGTTCTGGTGGGCAGCAGTCAGTTCCGGAGCAGGGCAGACTGCCTGTTCTCTCTTACCTCAATAAGAACATGGTACGTGTGGTTTGGGTTTGACCCCTGTTCTGTCTCCCCCTTCAACTTAAAGGGGCACTGAACTCCCACCAAAACATTTTAACCTTTTGTGGTCAGATGGAGGGCATCGCCCGACACACCACTCAGCGCTCGTTTCAACCCGCTCTTCTGCTCTTTCTTGCCGAAATGGTGGTACCATCTCTCAAAAAGCTTCTTTATCACTTATTTTTGTTGTGTTGAGTGTCTCCCATAAAAAGTGAGGCCGTTTGTGAGAGGAAAACAGGGGCATGCTTTGAATTTCATTGTCACAACAGAGAGTGGCTTGGTTTTTGCCATGCACATTTTATGAAAACTCTTGTTTCTTTAATAAAAACTATACTTATATTAACAATATTATAAATTTTAAATAGCCTTAGGTCCAAGCTTTCATTTGATATGTTTCTCATGCCTTAGATGGTTGTACATTGAAAGCTAGCTCGATTCAAACTTGGCTCATTATTGTCAAAAATGCAAGATTCAAGAATTTTATTTTATAAAACAAAATAACAAACACACTTCTAATGAACTTTAACCCTTCTATATAAAGTATTAAAGCAGAAAAAAGTTCTCATTGTTGTAAAAAGATGATCTCAACGTTCCGAGACTCCAAAATGTGTCACTAGTGAAAACAGCAAAAATGGCAAGATTTACCTTCTGCCCTTCTCGAAGCCCAAAACTCAAGAACAAAAAAATTTCCATAGTTCTGATTTGCAGTTTTGTTCTAGTCACACATTTTCCACCAACATATATTTTTCCAGAATTTTTGAGGACCCATAATTTTTTCTTGCACGATTTGAGATAAAATCTCCCGCTAGTCAGCTTACTTCCCATATAGTGGCACTGCCGTCGAAGGCCGATGCCATCACAACATCTCCACTGAAGCTTCATAACAAACAACCAGGTGGTTTTGGGTTCTTGTTTAATTCAGTTTAAAATGTTTTCTCTGCGTTTTCCAATGAAATATTGATGGCTCTTAGGTTCTACTGCTACCTACGTCATGTTGAAGCAAAAGTAAGCTTCAGAATTTCACTTCCGTACCCCTTTAACAGCAGCTTTTCTTTTTCTTGTGAAGGTTTAATTTTGTGACATACTGTATTTTTAATTTACAAGTCAAAACTTTCTTGAAAAAGTTTCATCGAGTGCTTTTTATACAACGGTGCGACTTGTATGCATTTTTTTCTATAAGTATAGACCTTAACTCTAGAAATTTGCCACTAAGGTTAAATTTCTCGTTCGGTCGTTGATGAGAATATTGAACCTTGCTCTCGCTTGCCCAGTGGTTGAACTGCTGCTCCATTTGCGCCAAACTGCGCCAGACTGAATAACCTGCTACATGCTGCTCCAAAGGCTGCATTTGTGCACAATTTGTGCCATGTCCGCACAAAAGGGAGCTGATCTCGGAAAGAAAACTGAAAGGGTCTGGCACGGGGCATTCTTGGCGATGCCACTGAAAATTAAGTACAGTTATTGTTTTTTCGGATGCCTAAGGAATTTGGAAGAGTAGGGCTGTACAAATATTCAAATTATTGAATGGTAGTTTCAAATTATACGCCACTTGATAATTCGCTTCAAAATGAACTGCAGTATTCATACTTTTCGAAGCATTGATGCAGTGGGTTAGCTTCCTTGAGTGCGCTTCTCCTCAAGCACCGGTGCACTGCACAGAAGCGATACCTGCAGAGCTGACACCGCGCTCTCACGACTCGCTTCGCTGCAGCGCAGCCGCATACTTAGGCATACCTTCCAAGTCTCCCGTATTACCCTGGAGCTTCTCGAGTTTTGACCAATTTGTATGGTTGTCATGATTGACAGAAAGATCTCCCGGAAAATGCAAATTACCCCACCCCTCCGCTCCCCGCACCTAGACAAGGAGTTTTTGCTGTCGCAACAGACGGCTGCAATGATAGCGAGGCCCAGCTGTATCTTGCTAGCGTGAGCAGTGCATCATAAATGTGATGAAGTTGTCTTCATGTAAATTTGTTGTCAATACTTTTTTTTTTAAAACCGCTACCCCCGTTTAGAAATTCTCGCAGATTTAGTTTCTCTGAACTTGGCAGGTATGCTTAGGTGAAAAACACACCTTCAAAGTGGTATGAATACACGCACGTACCTAGTGAATTAACAAAAAAAGGAACATGTTATGATTGTTGATATTTACATTGTAGTAAAATCTTCAAAATTTATCTGTGGCTATTATGCACAGGTATATGTTAGGCAGGGATGTTGTAACAACCTGTGTTCATTATTTATGCTTGTTTTTGTTTTGTTTTTTAAGTTCAGAATTGAAGAAATTATTTTCATATAGCAAGAAGATTTATAAATCCCCTCAATTAGGTATGGCTTAGCTTCTTTATAGGTCTAATTTTATGCAAAAATCTGTCATTTACTTGCCATCTCAATGTAGGTATTGGACTTTCTGTGGACGCTACAATCTATAAATATAGCTAGATTAAATTTAACAGAGCTCGTGAGGTGAGCAATTAGAAGCTTGGGAACGACCTTACGCGAGTTCAGCTGAATTTTCGTTTAAGCATGGTGTAACAGTAGTTAAAAACTTGGAGAACGTTGCAGCAACTATGCAATATTCAATTCAATATATTTGGCTCCAACAACTGTCCACTTTGAATTTGCTTCAAACTCAAAATCTATTGTTTGAACATGCCTAACGAAGAGTTATTGGTTTTTGTGCCAACGGTGCTCACATCGATCGCAATGAATAGCTAGCGCTAATCGTTGTGATCGGTTAGAGTAGCTATGTGCTCTGCTTAGCCACTCTGCGAACAGTAGCAGGTTAAATAAGAGGTAGGGCAGCGTGAGAACCATTAAACACAAGTCTGTCAGTTTGATGTCGAACTCGCGACAGGCACGTCACCGTGATACGAACCCTACAAAGTAGTCAAAAACATATTTTTATGTCAAACACAGACCGAAGACGCCATCGGAACTCCTAATGGGTTAATTGAGACATCTGAAAAATTACCGGCGTATGATTGTTCAATGAATAAATAAATGAATATCTGTAGCGGCCAGGTCCCCCGTAGGTATGACACTTTAAATACTCTCTTAACACTCCAACAACTGCAGTTTTTCCACAGGCTATCTTTCAAAGAGATTTTGTTTAAAATTTTTTAACATGAAGGCTCACAATTGTCTGCTCCAAAAGTGAGAATCTCTACTCCAAAACCCTTTTTTTCCTGCTGTAAGAGCTGCTCCAAATCACCACTTGTCAGTTCCACCACTGCTTGTGCGTATATTGCGATCATAATACACATGTGCAGGCATTTCCTTGCCATTTCGCCACGCCGACCATACAAATATGTAGGTGCGACCTGTACAAGAGTTATATACAAACTCTTTTCTGAAAACGGCCGTTTATAGAGGTTGTGACTTGTACTAAGGTGAAACTACTTTAAAAAAAATGTTTTCTGGGGAGTTCACTGTCTTTTCAACTGAGAGAAATTAAACGCTCACAACGGCGCAGTATTTATCGTCCTGGCAGTTGTAGTATGATATTAAAACGAGCCCTTGTAGTTTGCCTATGTTCTGCCCTGACTCTCACGTCCTTTCCTTTAGGCGGCGATCTGCCGTTGCAGTCAGCCATTGTCTGGGTTCTCGGCTCGCTGCGTGGAAGACGAGCAACTGCTCAACTGCATCCTCAAGTCAAACCCTACTTCCAAATTCATGTATGTGGTGGACACAAGACCTCGGGTACGGCTCTTCTCTGCTCTCTTTGGAGCATGCTTCGCGGTGATCGAATGAGTACCACATTGGTGTTGAGCCTTGATTTAATTTAGATACTTATGCATGCGATGTGTATGCGGATGCCACCCAAGTTGATCTTAAATGTGCGCTGTATTAAGGTAACATTGTTGACTTCCAGCCGAACGCTGGAAACAAAACCGAGCAACTGTCGGCAGAGGTTTCAAGGCCACTCTTGGTTTCGGGGGCTCTATGTTATAGTTTGCCTCTTTTGGTAGTGCCTCTGTAGACTACACTTTCATAATTGTACTTTTTTATTTCGCACAATTCTGAAGTTGTGAAGCGTTCCGGGAACAATTGAGCTGGCTTGTGAGCACACACTGAGGAGCGCTTGTTCTCTTCCCGCAGATCAATGCAATGGCTAACAAGGCAGCTGGGAAAGGTTACGAGAATGAGAACTTCTACGAGAACATAAAGTTTCAGTTCTTTGGCATTGAGAACATCCATGTCATGCGCAACAGCCTGCAGAAGCTCATTGATAGTGAGTGCCCGTCTCTCACTCGCTGCTCCTTCAAGGGGCACTGAAGTGGATTTCCGGTGTGCATGCAGTACTGAATAATTAGTAATAGTTTACTCCCAGAGCTGCTCAGAGGGATTTAGTTTAGTGTTCAAGGAGGAATTCTCAACTTTTCAAATGGACGAAACAGGTCCTATGGTTATCTCTTGGTATGTTATGATAGTTGCTGGCAACTCGGTGTCAGTAAGAAAATGTAGCCTACACATTTCTTTCTGTCCTCTCCTTCACTTATGCTATCAACCCATAATTGTGAAACAAACCAATAAGTGACATGGAATGACTTCATTTAAAGATACTTTTTCTGAATTGCCAGAGCTACAGCCATTGTGTTCCCAACGTTATACTTACGTTATCTTTTATTTTTGCTAAACTCAAACGATCTCAATCAGCCTCAACATTAGACTGACTAACTAATTAATTAATTTGCAAAAAGTTTGCGGGTTCATCGGTTAAATTTTTAGATTGATGCACAGCCCTAGCTGCTGTTATTGTTAGTTTATTCCGAGCGCTAACCATGCAAAGCGAGGACACTTGCAGCCCGTTTTTGGTCATCCCTGATGAAGCTCTTGTATGCAAAATAGGTTATAGGGTCATTAACATCGGTACAATCGCATTTACACTTTGGGGGGCTCAAGTTATGTACAGGAGGGAGCCCAGAAAGAACACTCCCATCGCGCGGCCACGCTATCAAGGGAATGGTTGCCACGCTGGTTTCATTCTCCCGCCGCAATGAGTAGTAGTAGTAACGTCGTACCAGTTGATGATCCAGATCCAGTGGTGTTTATTAAAGTAAGGGTTCCACAAACGCACTGCAGTCATTGGCCCCAAATTACCATCAACCTAAGAGCCAAAGAGACAGTGTGTTGTCGTCGAGAACAAGAGCACGCCTCATTGTCTATCGATTCCAAGAGGGAAATTCCACTGCTGCTCGAATCATGGGCGGATTTAGGGGGGGGGGTTGCCGACCCCTCCCTCCTTCCCCCTCAAGCCACCTAAGGTCAACTTTCTTTTTAATTAAAAATATTATATACAATATCCAAAAGTTTAGTTTTTTCTGACATAACAAATATCGGGTCCACAAAATAGATCTGGGCAATGCTTTGGCCGTAACGTCACCCCTCCGTAGACAACCCCCACCCCGCCAGCCAAATGCCTACGCCCCTCCCCCATCCCCCAAGCCCCTGGTTTGGATGTGGGCAGGCATGCTGCCTCATGCCGACCTGTTTTCCGAGGGAGGAGGAAGAGACCTCCCCAAACGGGATGGGAAAGAAGGTATTGCGAGGGAGAGAGTCAGAACGGGCTGCCTGCTCTGCCTCCCTCGAACGCAACAATAGAAAGCGTGCACAATCGCAATTACGTCGAAGTGAGGGAATGAGGGTTTCCGCAACCCATACTTGCAGGCTCGTGTTGTGCGACATGGCCACATGACACATAACGCGGCGTGCCACGTCACGTGACGCCGACGACGTCGCTTTCAGGTGGCTTTTTGTGTCAGTCTTTTCTTGCATGGCCTCAACTATAACATATTCTGCATCAGCCGAGGTGCCCGTAATCTGGCCGAGGCTCAATTGCAGAGAAGGCGCCGTGTAACCGAGATTTCGGTCGCACGCCAGAAGGTGTGGAAGCTAACCCTTAGTCCTTCACTGGGGCGTCCCAGATGCCCTTTGTTGGTTTGGCACGTAAGACCCCCAAATGTGACCTTTGATTTGACGTGGTCCGCGTTAAGAATCGTCTCGGGTTTTCTCTAAAAGGCTCGTGAGCAGATGAGCGATGCGGGCTAACCACAATGCCGTTTCTTCAACACCTTCCCACTCCTCGCGCCTGCAGCGTGCGAGCTGAGTGAGCCGACCATGAACTCGTTCCTCAACGGCCTGGAGTCGAGCGGATGGCTGCGCCACGTGCGGGCCATCATGGAGACGTCGTACTTCATCGCCCGGGCCGTGGAGGACGGCGTGAGCGTGGTGGTGCACTGCTCAGACGGCTGGGACCGCACCGCCCAGACCTGCTCACTCGCGGGGCTCATGCTCGACCCTTACTACCGCACCATCGTGGGTTTCCAGGTGGGTGGCGCCAGCACCCGCGTCTCGCGCTGGCATCTTGCACCGGCTTCATACAGGGACACATACCAAGTCGGCACATTTTACATCAATAGCTGTCATGGGCCCTCGAGGACCCGACAGTCTCGCCACATGACACCAAGTCATCGCGTCTCGCCACGTAAACCGACGTTCCGTCACGCGACAACACGCTTTCTCGATGGTCACATGACACTGACGTTCTCAATGATCCATGACGTGGTATCGTGACGTCGTAGGTGTCATTGTGATATGACACTATGTCACATTGTCACGTGACCTTACGTCGCACAACCTCGTGCTTTCCTGATGGTTGAGTGCGTCACGAGAGGCCTAGTTCCCTCGGCCTCAACGGAGGTCTTCTGGTCCCAGGCTCTGGTGGAGAAGGACTGGCTCTCGTTCGGGCACAAGTTCACGGACCGCTGCGGCCTGGTGCAGGGGGACGTGCGGGAGGTGGCCCCGTGTTCACCCAGTTTGTGGACGCCGTCTGGCAGCTCACCCACCAGTTCCCTTCGTCGTTCCAGTTCAACGAACGCTTCCTGCTCACCATCCACGACCACGTCTACTCGTGCCAGTTCGGCACCTTTGTTGGCAACTGCGAGAAGGACCGCCTGGACCTGAGGTGCCCATCTCCCCTTCTCTCTTTCTCTCTCTCTCTCTCTCTCTCCCCTCCCCCCCTCCTCTCTCTCTCTTGTGGCATTTGAACAGCCTGGGCTGACCCTCACTCTGAGGCACAAGTTTTCAAACTGGGTTCCCAGGAGTTATTTGGAGTTCCCTGGAGTACCATCTTGCGTTCCCCGAATTCCCTCGACCGTCTTACATAGAGTGCTATCCACTTGCAATAATAATGAGAAAAGCCGAAAATGCAATCATTATAACCTATTATCGTTGTATCATTCTGGGCTAGAAACTGATCATTTCTAGTCTAGAAACTCTATAAACTGATCGTTATAAGTGGTACGGTATATCGTTTCATGTGGTATCATTATAAGTGGATTGCACTGTATTAAGAAAACAATGCAGTTATCTTTAGTATCGCCTAAATAGGCCACATGCCAAATATTTAGATCTAATTTCTGCCTCAAAGTTGATTTTCATTGGTCAAATTTTATGGAGGTGGTAGGGTCCCGACGATGGCTCCCCCAAGAGGAAATAGTGCGCGTGTATTTCTGTTGCTGCGAGTTTACTGGACGTCTTGCCATCTAGAACTGGTCATTTTTACTGACTAAAGCCCAACAATCAATATGCCATCAAAAACAGGCTTCTACAAAAAGCAGTTGAGTGGCCCTTTAAGTAAAATGTGTCTTTCTTTAGTTGAAGCACCCTTTATATTTATTCATTAATTTATTTATACAGTACCTTTCATTGCCACGAGAGCATTATCGTGGGGGTACCTGATACACAAAAATTGATAGTTTTGTCACTTGTATCGATCACCGCGCATGAAAATACAAGCTTAGACTTTATTGTTTACAACGTCCGTAAGCATCTGCATTGCTTTATGTTACCAATGCCGAGACCGGGAAGGGTCCCTCGACTTCCATTCGATGCAGATGGAAGTTTCCTGAGGATTAACATTTTGCGAACCCCAGCTCTAAGGAGATCAAAAGTTTTCTCCGGAGCCTTGTACGCGAGCAAGCCTCAGAGTGGCAGTCAACAGTCTGCCAGGTGTCTTAGCATTTCCCTGGGTCTCGAAGAAACCAGGGCTCTTGGCGAACGTCGGCTGCTACCGTCGGGCTTCCGGTTAGATTAGACGGCGCCAAGTCAAGCTCGGTTCGTCCACGTGAGGTCGGGCGGAGACGGACAAGCCGGAGCTGTGATGCACGCTAGTCTCGGGACGAGGGCGCTGACCCGCTTCTCCCCCAACGGGTGTGCAGGCTCAGCTCCAGAACCTATTCGCTGTGGGGCTACCTGAGCAACCACGTCTCGGAGTACATCAACCCGCTGTTCAGGGCCGACACGGAGGAGGTGCTACATCCGTCCCTCGCTCCCGCAGGCCATCAGGTGGGCTGGCGCGGTGCTTATGGCTCTCAAGTAACTGATCCGGAGGTGTAAGTAGCATTAAGAGGAAAGCTGAAGAGGTTCTTGGAAAGAGAAACGAGTTAGAGGTGAATTCTAGAGTATTTTTATCCCCTGCGTTTGAACGTCGCGTTCGTTTTCCCAAAGAAGTAACTAAACGCGAGAAAACAAGAAAAACCTCCAACCAGTCGTTGCATCATGAAAGGACCTTTTGGCCGCCAAGCGCGTGTCGCTCGTGTGAGCAGCGTGTGTAATTGCAAGCTTGCCAGGTATATTCCCCTGCACTGACACCAATCATGACATCTTCTTCTGATCTTTTCGAATACGGCAAGAGTATGCATGCATAGCTTTGATAGCCGTTCAAGATGTGGAAGAGCGGATATTTTGAAACTCCTGATATGACGTCACGCTCCGGGAAGGAGCATGACGTTGTGTCAGGAGCTGTATTTTGAAAAGGATTTTCTGCAGCCTCCATGCACCAAAAATTGAAAAATAATCTCAATATTAGTGATCCTGGAGGCGAAACAAAGATGATTCAAGTGTTTTTTTCTGAGATACAGAACCGCTTCAGTTTCCCTTTAAACTTT